>CM060947.1:23043594-23108594 GCA_030765055.1 Mantis religiosa
TGTTTTCCCAAAGCATTAACGTCTATTTGAATGTTCACATCTTATCTGATAGTTGCAGAACGTACCATCGTTTATCGATTGTTAAAATTTCTTTCTCTCCCTACAATGCCTTACCTTGATCAGGACTAGTCAGATGGTTACACGGTGCATCATTTGTTCCCCCTTTGTAAGAGCACTTTCAGATGCTCTGGAACAAGGTGATGGCAATGATTTTTTAGGAAGTAAAACAGGGTTTTCTTCTGCTAGACGTGAATGCAGTTCCTATCTTAATTTGAAAAAAAGAACAGAAAATTACACTGCCACAAGCTGAGTTACGCGGTGTCTGTAGCCCCAACATGTTGAATACCCTTTATTTTGATTACAAAGATTTGTTAATCCTGGCCAATTAGTTTATAGCTCGGAGCACATAGAGCTCTATGTGGGGTCAATAGCCCCCTACTCGTATTACTCATGTGGTTATGTAATTTCGCAGGATGGGAAAGTAGGCGAAGTGGCCTTGCAGGTTCAATAGCACAGGCAACTTAATTGAATACCTCGTGTCCTTAATATATCAACTTTGGGTGCGTTTGTAGTAAGCTCTAGATCCTTTTCTTGCATCATTAATGGATCCATTTCCTAACTGGAGTGTTCAACGTAATGTGCCGAAACGTGTTAATGAAAGGGTTTCAGATGTTTCGCCTTTTAAACAAAGTTGCTGAAATACTTAGCAGCTACAGCTATTGGAAAGATAATTGTCGGAGAATTTACACTACTGGTTCTCAACCCAAAACAGCAAATATAGACCTAAGATCGAGCAAGCCTTCCGCACGACCAAAGGCTTCCTAATCGACATTTAGTTGGAATAGAGGACTACGGTCTATCTACTCTGTGGGCCGCTACTTTCCCACCAGGTTGCTTCATTAAGCCTCTGGTCTTCCATACGTGGAGGACGAAATTAGGCTCCGGGCATCAAAATTATACACCAACTTACCCAACCATAGAAGCGTCCTTATCAGATCATTGGGAGATTATGACCTCACTAGACGTCGCTCTGCCCTACATGGCTTGCGGGCACCCAAGATAACCCAGGAGCTAATCCTAACAGCAGCTAAAGCTGCGCTCCACATATTCTCCTAAGCTGTTTGTCATCAAAATTACCAACCTAAATTTCAGAAACAAAACACCAGGGTGCTAGGCATTGCATCCTATCCTTTCATTCCCAATGTACAATTACAGTAGCCTTACAAATTAATTCCAACCTAAAAACCCACAAGTCACCCTACAACATCCCGAACAAACCTTACCTGCGGTTAAACCAAAAATGGGTGGGCACGCAGCAAAAACCTTCTGGCTAAATACAGCCAGTCAGCACGAGCAAGCGAATTATATTTCAAATCCTAAAAGGATGTTTTACTTTCCATGTCGCTACCAAGCTAGGTGGCTCAGGCGGTTTCGTCTGTGGTTCGCATTTGGCAGGTCAAGGTTCGATTCCCGTGGCCCGCCTTCTTGGTAGTTTTTCGGGGGTTTTCCAGGGTCACCAGGTGAATGCTGGGTATGCTAATTACATCCCTCCATTTCATCTCCATTATTATTTCACATCATCTCTCATCTGGTGGTGTATTTCAGGATAAAAGTGTTGGCGACAGTCTCGGCGCTGCATGGCAGGATGATATGGTCCTGGATAACACTTCCTCCTTCGGTGGGAGGGTCTCCGGTACGACGTAGTGGGCCATTTCAGGAAAGGCGGTAGGTGGGATTCCGATTGTGCTGGTCTGCCGGGGAGTTTCCAACTGTCAGTGATAGGGAGCCTGCCCTCTGCACTATCGTGGCTCCTTGGGACGCCTGCCCTCTGTCTCCTCTCGCGTCATCCTTTCTACCCCCACTTGGGGGCTTAGGGTACAATAGACCAAGTTTGGACCTTCGTCCCAAATCCCCTCCGTAGCATACTGTTTCATTTTTTATTTTATTTTTACGTCCTCCAACGTTGAGTCATATCTGAAATGGATGAAATGCTGCTCAAATGAGCCCAGGGTGCTTAGAGCTTACAGTTACCCAACATTCGTCTTTCAGGATAAAGGAAAACACCGGAAAAATGCTTATCCAGGTAACTCACCCTAACCGAGATTCGAACTCGGGACATCTTGAACGTGAGGCAGACACTCCGTAGCATACTCCAGTCCAGTCCGTCTCACTTGCTAATACTACAACGCAAAGAAGATCTATGAAAGAAATGTGCTGTCTTACACAGTAGGATAAGGACAGCGAATGTGTGTGACAGAGAACGCATGCTACACAAGGTGCAGAACCGTTAAAAAACATATGTGCCCTATTCACTCTGTATACTAAAACCGAGAGGATTCATTCACAAAAGTAGAAGCCGTCAGAATGTTTTTGAATGATCTGTAACTGTAAAGTCTCTTTAGTTAACGCGTGTGCACGTCGGCTTCTGCCTTTGAAGAACCCTTATAATCGTTTTACAACCCCCGACCCTTCTTCTCGCAGACCTTTCTGCAAGGTTGCCACCTTTCTCGATACGTCATGGGTAACGTACGAGGTTTCGTCTAAATAAATTATCTTATGTCCATTACTGCAAAACTTCCTTAGTTTTGATATATATATCGCCAAGCTACAATGCTACTGGATTCCATAATAACCCTTAACTTATACAAAGTGCGTTATTTGAAACCCAGCTCCTTTAGGAGACCGCGCAAAGTGCAGTGCCCATAAGGAAAATCACAAATTTCTTGCAAATGTGCAACCAATTCGTCTAAGGTGAGCGCTCTCCCTTTTGCATGGAATCTATAAATTTCTCGACGAATTAAATCGCATGTGAAATTATCTACTTTAGAGAAACGTTTCCTTTTGTTTTCACACTTGATCGGTGTCTTTGATATTCCTTTCGTCACAATATTTTTTACTATATTTCTGTGAATACCCAGAATTTATCATCAGGTTCATTGCATGACCCATTACCAAGATTATTTGTCAGCACATATTTATATGTGTTCAAAACAAGCGCTTGAATTTGCTTAGAAACAGTTCCCGTTATAACTTTGTTTTTTGAGGCTTTTCCAGTAATATAACTCGGCCCAGTTATTCACACTGTCATCACTTTGATTATTTTCACGTGACTGCAGGTATCTACTACTTCATTTGCATTTACCACTGCATTTCCCTCCTACAGTCTCCACATTGTGATACAAAACGAATTTCTGCACGTAATGAAACAGATCAACTAGAAGTTGGAACTTTGGCAACTGAGACTCCACGTGGAGTAGACATGCGTCTGTCACTTCGAGAAAATCAGGGTTTCTATTGGTCCTCAACGACAGTGTTCCATTTCTGAAGTGTGGCGATAGATTTATGACGGTCATTAGTGGGCAGTCGGCTCAGGTTCCTTTGACTCGGAACTGCACATGCGTTAACTAAACAGACTTTACTGACATGGGGTGTCATAAACCTGTCCAGAGGGTGTGCCCGCCTCGGTAGCGTAGATGGTAGTTTGACTCCCTCGCGTACAAGAGGTCCCGAGTTCAAATCTCGGTCAGGGTGAGCTACCTGTATAAGGTTTTTTCCGGGGTTTTCCCTTATCCTGATAGACGAATGTCGGGTAACTCTAAGCTACATGGACCCTGGACTCATTTGAACATCATTTCACTCATTTCATTCACCGTCCGAGGACGGTGGAGAACGTAAAATTGCCACAAAAAAGACGGGGGAGAGTGTGGGAACCTTCGCCAACCCTCCTGCGTTTCAGGCCTCGGAGACTATCTCTCCTGTGGAGGACAGTACCTTTTATTTTGTCTGCTAGCTCCCTTAAATAAATAGAAAAGCATTGCATTTCACCTAAGAAATCTGTACAGATATTTCAGTGTAAATGCATGTTTTGAGGTCCTCAGTACAACAGTGTTTTAGATAAACTCTATGTGTGTTTTTTTCTCTTTATTGGTATCAACTGCATGCCCCATTACATGGTAATATTACATGCATTACAATACATAATTATACATTATAATTTACAGATTCAATTTTAAATGTATAAGCTTAACAGACTTGTTCCTAATTTATTCTTGATATGTACACCTTTGAGCTTTTTCTAACCTATATGTTGGTAGTTCCTTTCTCTAGTTTACTAGCCTATTCTTGCATTGTATTGATTCATAGTATGTTTGTAGTCTTATCTCTAATTCTATTAGTATATTTATAAATATATTGAATTTAAAGTTGACTACTTTTTATAAGTTAATTGAATGAATATATTTGCAAAATGTTTTCAAGTATTTTGTGATCAATCCCTGGTTGGTTGTGGGACATTTTCCTTCTTGTTTTTGCACTTCTGCAACCAATATAGATCTCTGCTGTTGTCTGTCTTTACATTCAAAAATGAAATGGTTAACTGTTTGTCGGAGGTTACTGCATGTACATTTTGGATCATCAATAATGTGGAACCTGTATAGGTAATCTTTAGTTTTTCCATGACCTGAGATTGTAGCAGTAAGTTCTGGTGTAATGGGAAGTTTTCTCTTTAACCTATCTTTGATTGTTGGGAGGAAAGTTTTACAGAGAGCCCCTTTGTTTGTGCTGTTCCACCTTTCTTGTCATTGTTCGTGTCCTCTTTCTTTTATGTCTTGTGTGTGACTGTGTGTGTATGTGTGTGTGTGTGCGTTGTGTGTGTGTGTGCGTTGTGTGTGTGTGTGTGTGTGTGTGTGTGTGTGTGTGTCTGTGTGTGTGTGTATGTGTGTGTGTGTGTGTGGTGGACAGCATATCTCAAAAACGAGAAGTCGTTTAAATAATAAACTTGGTATTTTAGTTGACCAATTTTCAAGGATGTATAAAGATTTAAAAAATCCCCACCCAGACTACTTCTAAATGACAAAATTTTCCAAAATGTTGATTTGCTTAAAGAAAGCTCCAATTATTTTGCTAAAAATGTATATTCAAGATATTTTCATGATAAAATGTATATCTTTAATTTTATGTGGATACCCTTAAATTTTCTCTACATTCTGGATGACTTTTGCATAACTTGGTAATCTGAAATCTTAAGCTACAAAAATATATACCTCATTAAAATACACATACTCATACCTTTTGAGTAAACGATTTCAGCGAAATGTTGTGTTATTTGTCTGAATTTTCCAATACTTACTCTTTCCTCAGTGGGAAGTCGTTACTTACTCTGTTTATCATTTCGCCATGCAAAGGCGTTACATGTCGTCTTTTCTCTAGTGATAATGTTTTATGATTAGAACTCATTTTACAGAATTTGTGTACACACAGACTTGTTTTTAAAAATCACTTAAGTTCGCAGTTTTCTTCTACTCGTACTTGATCACTTGTTACAACAAAACTGAGAAATAAGGCACTACAAAACATTTGTACAGGTGTGTTGGTAGAAAGTTGAGATATCTTATGGTTTGTTTTCCCTTTTCCTCGAAGGATTACAGTAGGTATATGACTTTATGGTTCATGAAACTTCGGTACAAGTACATTCACCCTCAAAATTATTACACTTTTTAAAGTACATACCTTGTAATTCATTAAACATAAAGTAATCCGTTTTAATCAGGTTATTTACGTAAGTGGTATGCGAAAAATATCTCCTTTTCCGCGTAGAGGCAGCTTTCCGGCTTAGAGTACAATTTTACATGGAAATTAGCTCCATTCCGAAATTAAATTTCCGTTTTTCCAGGTTTCCTGTATAGAAGGAGTGCGCTGTATTTCCTAATGTTACGTGCATCCCTTACTTTATAATCTCGTCCATTGAAACTGTTTAAGATGTGGCTACATGGTCCCTATAAAGTACTTCCTGAAATCTTGAAATATTACAAGGAAGTGAGTCTATAAACAACTCTCAGATAAGTGAGGACACGAAGATTTCACAGCTATAAACTGATCAGGTAGTTCTTGGCAGAGAGAAAAAAAAGCTTTCCCCACTTTCTCCTTGCGGTAGTTAGGTTAATGAACGAAGGCATTAAATTAATTAATCACATAAATCGAAATATTCTACACTAAGATGAGGTTACGTAATAACAGCGTAATGTCGTACTATATTCATATAATTTTCTTTCTTTATATATGCATTCCAAATACCACTCCAAAAGTTTATTTTTCTACCCATTTCCTCTTAACCGTTCTAGGTCCAGAAAGCTGAAGGCAATATACGGGAGCTTTTCAATAAAGAATGTCCACAATTTTTTTTGACAACGTACCTTTACTCAGTCTCATTATTTTGATGGTCCTTCATAAAATAGTCTCCCCTGAATGCGATGCACTTGTCCCAGCGTTTCTGCCAGTCTTCAAAGACATGCTGGAAACCATTTTTGAGAGATCCTTCAAAATCACCTCCGCAGCCTTCACCCCTGCTTCTGATGATGGATAATGCCTCCCACGAAGGCGTTTCTTCAAGTTAGGGAACAGAAAAAAGTCACATGGGGCTGAATCCGGACTATAGGGAGAGTGAGGGATGCACTTCACGTTGATTTTTGCAAGATATTCAGCAACAACATTGGCAATATGCGGCCGCACATTATCGTGGTGCAGCATCCAGCCTGCTTCACGGAAATGTGGTCTTTTACGCCTGATATGGACTTGCAATGTTTTCAGGACATCCCTGTAGTATTGTCCAGTTACTGATGTGTGTGCAAGTACAACATGCTGATAAACCATTACATGAATATGAAAGAATGAGATGACCATAACTTTCCCAGCAGAAGCAACTACTTTTGCTTTTTTGGGGGTTGGTGATGAAGAATATTTCCACACTGAGCTTTGTTGTTTGCTCTCAGGATCAAAATGATGTAGCCAAGTTTTATCAGCAGTGATTACGTTTGAAAGAAACTCCGTATCTTCCTCTAACATCAACTTTAACTGCGTGTTACCTCCATTGCAGCGGTAGGCGATACTGAACATGTCTGAACTTGCCTGGTTCTCACAGGCGGGAACCAGGAGTACCAACAGTGAAACTACTACGGCGTGTATGTTTCACATTAAGCTAACAGAATATAATAGTATTGAATTTTAGTGCTAAAATTATTATCGTAAAAAATTATGATCATTATTTATTGAACAGTCCTAGTAATTTTTAAAAAATCTTCTCGTTATATACAACAGACAGATAAATGAAGCGACATTTAATGAGCTACTGGAACATTGAAAATAACGTAAAGAAATCTTTGGGAAATAATTAATGACATCAACAAATTAAACTAAAATGTATGTCTTAATGAAATCCACATTTTCTATGAGAAAGTTCATGTATATCTTTTAGTTTATCAGTTATAAAGTATCATATAATATTAAATAAAAGTAAGGGATTTCATAGGCTCTTCGCAGGGAATTAAAAATAGTCATTTCTTTTTTAAGGTAAATAATTTAAACGTAAGTATTTTAGTCATGCGTTAGATACATCTTTTGATAAAGTCCTAGATAAGAAAGTATTGCATTTTGAGATGGAAAATTCCTTAAGAAATAATCCCGCCTCTTATTTTGGGAGAACGCGCCAGCGATCCCTTACTAACAATGCTATTTTTAGATTCAGAAACCTCAAAATAAATATTCTGGATTTCAAATTAACAAAGAATACTATACGTTCTTTACTTTCTACAACTGCATGCTAAAAAGAGAAGAAAGAATCAAGTGGAAAAAAGAGTGAGGTACAATGCGATCCATATAAACACCCGAACCATTTCAATAGGCCATAACTTTTGAACCAATAATAGGACAAACGTGTAACTTTGGGAGAATATAATACACAATTGGCAGATTACATTACACCATTTATATCTCAGGAAAAATGTTGGAAGTGTCGTCTACCAGCATCCATGGATCGTTGGTCCCATTTTCTTTGACACGACTGTAGACACTTAAGTACATATTGGTATCTTCTAGACATTTTTGGAGCAGCTGGATGATATCCAATTGAGAGATGGTTATTTCCAGGAAGATGGAGCAATGTGCCATACATCTAATGACATCATGAAACGTAACCAGTTTCTTTAATAATCGAATAATCTCAAAAGGTCTGTTGCCACCCCTGACCTAATCTCACCGGATTTTTTTTGTGGGGGTATCTAAAAATAGAGTGTACAAGAATAGGTCACGGACAATTGATGTTCTCAATGAATCCATTCGAACCGAAATAAGTAACATTGGCGAGGATACTCTCCGTAAAACTTCAGAGAATATGGAGAGATGGGTACAAACATGTATAGATGCTGGTGGAGGACACTTCCAACATTTTCTGTGAGATGTAAATAGTGTAATGCAATCTCCGAATTGTGTATTATATTCTCCCAAAGTTGCACGTCTGTCCTATTATTGGTTCAAAAGTTATGGCTTATTGAAATGGTTCAGATTCATATGGATCGCACTGTATTTTCCATGTGAAGTGCATTTTGAGATCGGATATTCCTAATAAAATAATTCCGCCTTACTTTTTGGGAGAAAGCGCAGCGATCCCTTTCTGTTTTAGGATTCAGAAACCTCAGAATAAATATTCTGGATGCCAAAATATCTTTGAATACTATACGTCCTTTACCTTCTACAACTGGATGCTAAAGAGACAGAGGAAAGAACCAAATGGGGAAAAAGGGCGAAATATAATGGAAGCGAAGGAAATTCGGAGGCATGTAATGAACTACTTTCCCTTCACGAGTATATTCCAGAAAACCCCCGCAGGAAAAAAAGGGGGGATAAAAACCATGGATGAAGAATATCAACAGCTCTTTTAATTTATTCTGGATAATTCTGGCAACCATATTAATAACTGTATTTAGTTCTCTCAACGACAGGTCTACAGAGATTTAATACTTTTGATATTAAAGACACACCCATCTAAGGATCAATGGAAAATAACAAAGATATTAATTTGTAACAATATAATACTGTCGCATGGGCGTTCGTGTGGCCATCCGAGAGATCACATCCCATTGTTGTCTGTTTTGTGCGGATAGATTCAAGTCAGACAACTTAGCCGCCGTCACGAAGAGGCGGGAATCGCCTAGTTAGATATTGGCTAAGGAATGAGAGTGGCACGCTTTTAAGGCGATGATGGCTCCAAGAACTCAAATGGTGTTGGTTGTGCTTACGTGTGTGGAACCGAACCGTATACATTCGGATTCCACACTAGCACTTTCATTTTTACTGCAGAGCTTTATGCAATATACTGGGCCATTTTAGACGTACGTCGACGAAAGTTGGGGGACTGCTTAATCCTGAGTGATTCCCTCAGTGCACTTCAAAGCCTACGGCAGCTGTACAACTACTACCCTATTGTGCAGCGTATACAGGATGCCCTCCACGTTTTACACGCTTCTGGCGTTAGCGTGGTGTGTGCATGGATCCCTGGTCACGTAGGCTTGAGGGGGAATGAGAGGGCGGATTCGGCAGCCAAGACGGCTACCATGAAGCCCAGGGTTCGAGTACCATCTGTGACATCGCAAGATTTTAGGGCCGTATTGCGGAGAGCTGTGCAAACCTGCTGGCAGGAAGAGTGGTCCGCTCTCCGCAATAATAAACTTATATCTGTCAAAGAACTCCCGATTCCCTGGGTTACCTCCTGTCGGTCATCTCGTCGCGAGGAGGTGAGTTTGGCTCGGTTACGTATTGGACAATGCTTTTTTACTCATAGTTTTCTTTTTAAAAAGAAGCCTGCTCCACTGTGTCCGTTTTGCAATGAAGCGTTGTCTGTACGACACGTGCTGCTAGTGTTCTCACCTAGCAGTCTTTAGGACGTCTCTGCAGCTGCCGGTCAGCTTTGGAGAAATGCTAGCGGACGATGACATAGTAGTGGAGAAAGTTTTTAGATTCTTTTGTAGATTAGATTTTAGGATTCATCGAATAGAATTTATGGCGTTTTAGATTATATTTCTATTGTTTTTATAGTTTCTTTTACGTGTATGTATTTTTTGTAAGTCTATTGACATATTTATAGTGTTTTAGAGGAATTTATATCTGGCTTTTGCCATGACCAGTTTCTTTTAAAAAGGGCGCTGATGACCTCTGCAGTTGAGCGCCCTTATACTCATCATCATCATCACCCGTTTAAGGTCAATCACGAGCTGATGCCACGAGGCCGGGGTGGAGCTGTGTTGTTACTAAGTAAAAATACCTTTTGCGACCGTATTTCCAGAGACTTCCATTTTCAGAAGGATCTGCCGCGCCCGGCGATAAAAGTCGATATAAAGGCAGGCCGCCCGCCATGTGCGCACTGATGACAATTTGCACACCAATGGACACGCGTGACAGACGCAGCCTTAAGGGTATGTATGACTGAAATTTTCAAATTCTGAACTAATAATGCTAGCTTTTTCAAATTTACGCCATAGGTGTAGTATAATGTAAACATGTTACAACCTAAATTTAAACCATTTTTCTCCAGCAGTTTAGAAATTATGATAAATTTTGTATGTTTTTTGTTACGTCACTAAAAAAGTCCCTTGCGACAAAATATTTTGAATTTAGGTCTAATATTTTAACCCTATGTTCATAATACACATACTTTTTGAAATTGCTCTGGGTTTTTCTGTGTCTCCTTTAATTTAGGTCACAAAAATTTTTTAATTTACAAATATTCTTTTTTTTTTTTTTGTCTAAAAACGGTAAGTTTTGTGTTTGAAAATTAAAAATATATGCTTATATACATTTCACAATAAAACCTAGGGCAATTTCCATTCCTCATGATATTCTGAACCTGTGTAGGAAATTTCATGAATGTAGTACAAAAACTGCATCGCAAGGAGCATTTTACAGGAAGAAAAATGCTGAAAATATGAACATTGAGAAAACAGCGATTAAAGATTTGATTGCATAACTCACATTAAAATCCAGCAGGCTGATAGGTTGGATCCTCAGATTTCTTTTTCCTCTCCTCTGTTGCTGCTTTTTCCTCCTTTTTCTTCTTTAGATGTTGCTTTACTTCTGCACAACTTCGCTTCTTGCTTTGCAGGATACGAGTCTGATCTCGCTGCACGTAAGTTTTCCTTGCTGAGTCTACTACACTTTCACCTCTAATAGTTTGCTGCAGCTCCAATGACTTAAGACTACCCATGTTAAACTAACTGATGCTTTTAATAACAGCAAGATCCAATTTTTGTTTTGATATGAAAACTTCCTTTGGGCACTTATTCCATATGACATGATGCAAAGATTCATTGGCATTCTGTGTTTTTCCTGTTTGGCACCTCTCTAGTAATGTTGTAGAAGCCAGCCTCTGATATATTGGCAACATTTTAGGAACTATTTTGTCTAAAAGCCTTATTTTTCTTTTCTTGAATTGAAAATTTAAGAACGGAAAACAGACAAAGAATGTGGATGTAGGCAAAAGAGGGCGTGACTCTGACAGAGTTTAAAGGCCACCGACATTTAAATAAGCATTTAAAAATGGCGTCCGGAGGCAAATTATACATTTTTCACATTCGGGAATGTCTAAATTATTTTATAGAATTAAAATAAGAAAAGTCGTTATTTTCACGATTTTCATGAAATTTCAGTCATACATACCCTTAAGGCTAAGAAGCATAATTATATTAATTCCATAAACCAATAATTATTATACACTATATACATCAATTGAGCTTGACGTTATCTCTAGATGCTATACTATATGGTGATGACGCCCCCAGGCCGATTTTTATGTCACCTGCATGTTATGTACAGTGGCATAGATACAACTTGGCCCACACGTACACCGGGACAAAGAGACTTAGACTAGACTACCAACGACGTAAGCGCTATGCGCAGAACGGATTACATCCTGAACACATGACACATCGCCTAAGACTAGGAATTATGGAAAGGTGGGCATCAGGGTCCTGTGATCATGACACCTCCGTCCCCAATACACTATAGCGCCGCATAGAACTACCCGACCACTTGAATCTGGGTGCTTAATGCGGGACCAGCAAAACATCGCCAGGGCTACTGCCTTAGGTAGTGGAGGGATTTTAGTAGGTATTCCGCATCGGTGCACTCCACTGAGGCAGGGACTCCTATATCACCAGCCCCATGGGTAATGGATAAATTCCATTTTTTCCTTCCACGTTAAAAAGCAAACTGTAGTAAATCAGTAGTGAGTTGGCCAGAGTCAGAGTCCGTGAGTTGTACAGTGACTGCAGTGTGGTGTTTCCAAACTCCGTGATAAGGAGTCGGCAGGCCGTGACAGGGGCAGGAAGCTGTTCATGGGTCAGTAAGCCGAATTCCGAGTGAGAGAGGTTAGAAAGAGCAGGTAGGATAGAGCATTCTATTTTCAAAGTGTTTGACACCCGTTCTTACTTTATATGGTACTCTTGGAGACATTGATAATGCACGAGCTGCCTTATTGACTTCGCCTACCCTAAATAAATGAAAATAATTTTGACATATTTCATTAAATAAATATAAATGTCTTCTTGTTCACTATTGTAGAGTTAGGAGATTCTTGTTTCTCTATCCCTTACGACTTTAGGACTCGGGTTGAGGAACAGAAATTCTGGATCAGATAGGGAACCCAGGATGGGTGATCAGCCCGATGTGTGGTATAAGAGTGAGAGAAGTAGCTGAGAGAACGAGGGGATAATGGATGAAAGGAAAGGCCATAATGGAACGATTGGTAGAAAGATGGTGGGGGAAACCGGAGATCCCGAAGGAAAGCCACCCCTGCCCTGTGTTGTCCACCACAAATCTATCTCACAAGCGGCGCTGGGACTGAACCCATACCGTCTTGAAATGTGTAATGTTCAACGCCCGCTTTTACTACATACGGCACCGCAGGCGATGACACTGATGATACATGAGATGAAGATGAAGCACCAGTAGAATGAGATGGCGGGAGAAGCCGGATATCCCGGAGAAAACCCGCCCCAGCGCCATGTTGTCCACCACAAATCTTACTTTGCAGTCGCCTGGGATGGAACCCGGGCCGCCTTGGTGAGAGCCAAGTGGTCTAACCCCTGAGCCACGGCGCGGCCCCATACCGCGTTGGTGAGAGCCAAGCGGTCTAGCCACTGAGCCACGGCGCGACCCCATACCGTCTTGGTGAGAGTTAAGCAGTCTATGCTTTTGCCACGCCGCAATCTTAAATAAATATGAATGAATAATAACAACAAAATGTGCAACGTAAAATGGAATGTGTAGTGTTTAACGCTCGCTTTTACTACATACGGCACCGCAGGCGATGACACTGATGATACGCGAGATGAAGATGGAGCACTGGTGGAATGAGATGGCGGGGGAAACCGGAGATCCCGGAGAAAACCCGCCCAGCGCCGTGTTGCGCACCACAAATCTCACTTTGCGGTTGCCTGGGATCGAACCCGGGCCGCCTTGGTGAGAGCCAAGCGGTCTAACCACTGAACCACGGCGCGGCCCTATGTGCAAAGTAGGATTGACATTTCCTGAAAAGATTCAAGATGAAATTTTAAAACGACTAAGCATTCGTTATGCTACACAAAGCTTCACTTCTATGAATATGTTTAGGGAATTCCAAATGTGGAGATCCAGCGAAAGTAGTAAAAGTTTTGGGTCGAATGGATTTTCTTCTAAGTGATAGAAAAAGTAAAAAGACGACAATGAAGCAAATTAATGTAACACTTTCAGGATATTACGTCACGTCTTCTACTTACTGTAGCCATGCATGTTGATGAAACAATTTAATGGAAAAGAAATAAAAAGACTGTGTTCCTGGTACATGTTTTAGAATGACATAGCTACGAAGCATGAAATAAATTGCTTCTCACGGTGAGCTTCAAGAACAATAAATTGCGACGTCAAGGAATCTAAATGGTTGCATCCTGACAGTAAAAGGTGATAAATTGTGTAACAGTTACTGAAGAAGATAAAAGAGAGAGCTGTGTACTTATACACGCTTCATTGATTATTCAGTTAACATCAAATTAACGAGAATGGATAATGAGGATTGGCAACGTCTTCACGTCCTGCCCCCAGTTTCTTAAGTTGCCAACTACGTACTAATTTAACGTGCTTACTCCTACATTTGCTGGTTTGATTAATGTAAATGTAGCAACACACGATCTGTATTCAATAGCGAGATATCTGATCCACACCGTTGGTATTATGAATTCATGAGTTTCAGATAAGTTTTATTTAATTTGCAGATGTAGTGCCCGTTATTTCTGTCAATTAGCTAAAGCTATTTATCAAGATAAACACAGAAGTTGAAGGCTAATTGTATTTTATGGGAGGGACAGATCGTGTTGTTAAATGAACTTATCATCCATCATGACATAACCTGCAATGTTGGTTTTCCAAGCTTGGTTTTGGTGTTTGGTTAGTTTCCATTTCAGCCAACCTAACCTAGCTCTTTTTCTATTGTTGAAGTCTATAGACACTATTATGTGTTTCAAATGGGAAGAGTTCTAGAGTCCAGCCAGAAGATCCGTGGTTCAAATCAAGGCTATGGCATTGAATTTTTCAGTCTGGCTCTAGCCTTTCATAGTGCGTCCTACACACGGCTAGTGTGAAAGAACAAATAATTTCCATTAATTGTACCTAATAGTGGTCCAAACTATAAAACCCGGACCTTAAAGTACTTACAAGTAGTAAGTCGCCATTAAGGTAGTTGTCTCGTGTGTTTATGAGAACTCCTAGTGGTTTACTATAAAGCCCGGATCTTAAAGTACTTACAGCATAGTAAGTCGTCAATAAGGTAGTTGTCTCGTGTGTTTATGAGAACTCCTAGTGGTTTACTATAAAGCCCGGGCCTTAAAGTACTTACAGCATAGTAAGTCGTCAATAAGGTAGTTGTCTCGTGTGTTTATGAGAACTCCTAGTGGTTTACTATAAAGCCCGGGCCTTAAAGTACTTACAGCATAGTAAGTCGTCATTAAGGTAGTTGTCTCATGTGTTTATGAGAACTCCTAGTGGTTTACTATAAAGTCCGGGTCTTAAAGTACTTACAGCATAGTAAGTCGTCATTAAGGTAGTTGTCTCATGTGTTTATGAGAACTCCTAGTGGTTTACTATAAAGCTCGGGCCTTAAAGTACTTACAGCATAGTAAGTCGTCATTAAGGTAGTTGTCTCATGTGTTTATGAGAACTCCTAGTGGTTTACTATAAAGCTCGGGCCTTAAAGTACTTACAGCATAGTAAGTCGTCAATAAGGTAGTTGTCTCGTGTGTTTATGAGAACTCCTAGTGGTTTACTATAAAGCTCGGGCCTTAAAGTACTTACAGCATAGTAAGTCGTCATTAAGGTAGTTGTCTCATGTGTTTATGAGAACTCCTAGTGGTTTACTATAAAGTCCGGGTCTTAAAGTACTTACAGCATAGTAAGTCGTCATTAAGGTAGTTGTCTCGTGTGTTTATGAGAACTCCTAGTGGTTTACTATAAAGCCCGGGCCTTAAAGTACTTACAGCATAGTAAGTCGTCATTAAGGTAGTTGTCTCATGTGTTTATGAGAACTCCTAGTGGTTTACTATAAAGCCCGGACCTTAAAGTACTTACAGCATAGTAAGTCGTCATTAAGGTAGTTGTCTCATGTGTTTATGAGAACTCCTAGTGGTTTACTATAAAGCCCGGGCCTTAAAGTACTTAGAGCATAGTAAGTCGTCATTTAGGTAGTTGTCTCATGTGTTTATGAGAACTCCTAGTGGTTTACTATAAAGCCCGGGCCTTAAAGTACTTACAGCATAGTAAGTCGTCATTAAGGTAGTTGTCTCATGTGTTTATGAGAACTCCTAGTGGTTTACTATAAAGCCCGGGCCTTAAAGTACTTACAGCATAGTAAGTCGTCATTAAGGTAGTTGTCTCATGTGTTTATGAGAACTCCTAGTGGTTTACTATAAAGCCCGGACCTTAAAGTACTTACAGCATAGTAAGTCGTCATTAAGGTAGTTGTCTCATGTGTTTATGAGAACTCCTAGTGGTTTACTATAAAGCCCGGGTCTTAAAGTACTTACAGCATAGTAAGTCGTCATTAAGGTAGTTGTCTCTTGTGTTTATGAGAACTCCTAGTGGTTTACTATAAAGCCCGGGCCTTAAAGTACTTACAGCATAGTAAGTCGCCATTAAGATAGTTGTCTCATGTGTTTATGAGAACTCCTAGTGGTTTACTATAAAGCCCGGGCCTTAAAGTACTTAGAGCATAGTAAGTCGTCATTTAGGTAGTTGTCTCATGTGTTTATGAGAACTCCTAGTGGTTTACTATAAAGCCCGGGTCTTAAAGTACTTACAGCATAGTAAGTCGTCAATAAGGTAGTTGTCTCATGTGTTTATGAGAACTCCTAGTGGTTTACTATAAAGCCCGGGCCTTAAAGTACTTACAGCATAGTAAGTCGTCATTAAGGTAGTTGTCTCATGTGTTTATGAGAACTCCTAGTGGTTTACTATAAAGCCCGGGCCTTAAAGTACTTACAGCATAGTAAGTCGTCATTAAGGTAGTTGTCTCGTGTGTTTATGAGAACTCCTAGTGGTTTACTATAAAGCCCGGGCCTTAAAGTACTTACAGCATAGTAAGTCGTCATTAAGGTAGTTGTCTCGTGTGTTTATGAGAACTCCTAGTGGTTTACTATAAAGCCCGGGCCTTAAAGTACTTACAGCATAGCAAGTCGTCATTAAGGTAGCTGTCTCATGTGTTTATGAGAACTCCTAGTGGTTTACTATAAAGCCCGGGCCTTAAAGTACTTACAGCATAGTAAGTCGCCATTAAGGTAGTTGTCTCATGTGTTTATGAGAACTCCTAGTGGTTTACTATAAAGCCCGGACCTTAAAGTACTTACAGCATAGTAAGTCGCCATTAAGGTAGTTGTCTCATGTGTTTATGAGAACTCCTAGTGGTTTACTATAAAGCCCGGGCCTTAAAGTACTTACAGCATAGTAAGTCTCCATTAAGGTAGTTGTCTCATGTGTTTATGAGAACTCCTAGTGGTTTACTATAAAGCCCGGGCCTTAAAGTACTTACAGCATAGTAAGTCGCCATTAAGGTAGTTGTCTCATGTGTTTATGGGAACTCCTAGTGGTTTACTATAAAGCCCGGACTTTAAAGTACTTACAACATAGTAAGTCGTCATTAAGGTAGTTGTCTCGTGTGTTTATGGGAACTCCTAGTGGTTTACTATAAAGCCCGGACTTTAAAGTACTTACAACATAGTAAGTCGTCATTAAGGTAGTTGTCTCATGTGTTTATGAGAACTCCTAGTGGTTTACTATAAAGCCCGGGTCTTAAAGTACTTACAGCATAGTAAGTCGTCAATAAGGTAGTTGTCTCGTGTGTTTATGAGAACTCCTAGTGGTTTACTATAAAGCCCGGGTCTTAAAGTACTTACAGCATAGTAAGTCGTCAATAAGGTAGTTGTCTCGTGTGTTTATGGGAACTCCTAGTGGTTTACTATAAAGCCCGGGTCTTAAAATACTTACAGCATAGTAAGTCGTCAATAAGGTAGTTGTCTCGTGTGTTTATGAGAACTCCTAGTGGTTTACTATAAAGCCCGGGCCTTAAAGTACTTACAGCATAGTAAGTCGTCATTAAGGTAGTTGTCTCATGTGTTTATGAGAACTCCTAGTGGTTTACTATAAAGCCCGGGCCTTAAAGTACTTACAGCATAGTAAGTCGTCATTAAGGTAGTTGTCTCATGTGTTTATGAGAACTCCTAGTGGTTTACTATAAAGCCCGGGCCTTAAAGTACTTACAGCATAGTAAGTCGTCATTAAGGTAGTTGTCTCATGTGTTTATGAGAACTCCTAGTGGTTTACTATAAAGCCCGGGCCTTAAAGTACTTACAGCATAGTAAGTCGTCATTAAGGTAGTTGTCTCATGTGTTTATGAGAACTCCTAGTGGTTTACTATAAAGCCCGGGCCTTAAAGTACTAACAGCATAGTAAGTCGCCATTAAGGTAGTTGTCTCGTGTGTTTATGGGAACTCCTAGTGGTTTACTATAAAGCCCGGACCTTAAAGTGCTTACAGCATAGTAAGTCGTCAATAAGGTAGTTGTCTCGTGTGTTTATGAGAACTCCTAGTGGTTTACTATAAAGCCCGGGCCTTAAAGTACTTACAGCATAGTAAGTCGTCAATAAGGTAGTTGTCTCGTGTGTTTATGGGAACTCCTAGTGGTTTACTATAAAGCCCGGGTCTTAAAGTACTTACAGCATAGTAAGTCGTCATTAAGATAGTTGTCTCATGTGTTTATGAGAACTCCTAGTGGTTTACTATAATGCCCGGGTCTTAAAGTACTTACAGCATAGTAAGTCGTCATTAAGGTAGTTGTCTCGTGTGTTTATGGGAACTCCTAGTTGTTTACTATAAAGCCCGGGCCTTAAAGTACTTACAGCATAGTAAGTCGTCAATAAGGTAGTTGTCTCGTGTGTTTATGGGAACTCCTAGTGGTTTACTATAAAGCCCGGACCTTAAAGTACTTACAGCATAGTAAGTCGTCATTAAGGTAGTTGTCGCATGTGTTTATGAGAGCTCCTAGTGGTTTACTATAAAGCCCGGGTCTTAAAGTACTTACAGCATAGTAAGTCGTCATTAAGGTAGTTGTCTCATGTATTTATGAGAACTCCTAGTGGTTTACTATAAAGTCCGGGTCTTAAAGTACTTACAGCATAGTAAGTCGTCATTAAGGTAGTTGTCTCATGTGTTTATGAGAACTCCTAGTGGTTTACTATAAAGCCCGGGTCTTAAAGTACTTACAGCATAGTAAGTCGTCATTAAGGTAGTTGTCTCATGTGTTTATGAGAACTCCTAGTGGTTTACTATAAAGTCCGGGCCTTAAAGTACGTACAGCATAGTAAGTCGTCATTAAGGTAGTTGTCTCATGTGATTATGAGAACTCCTAGTGGTTTACTATAAAGCCCGGGTCTTAAAGTACTTACAGCATAGTAAGTCGCCATTAAGGTAGTTGTCGCATGTGTTTATGAGAGCTCCTAGTGGTTTACTATAAAGCCCGGGTCTTAAAGTACTTACAGCATAGTAAGTCGTCATTAAGGTAGTTGGCTCATGGTTTATGAGAACTCCTAGTGGTTTACTATAAAGCCCGGGTCTTAAAGTACTTACAGCATAGTAAGTCACCATTAAGGTAGTTGTCTCGTGTGTTTATGAGAACTCCTAGTGGTTTACCGGGAAAATACGAGTCAGTTGGAGAATTTAATGTCATATCGGCACGTTGGCCATAGTAGGTCAATGGTTAGAGCGGCTGGACGGAGACCAGAAGATCCGTGGTTTAAATCCCGGCTATGGCATTGAATTTTTCATTCTGACTCCATAATTTAGCCTACACAGGGCCAGTGTGAAAGAACAATTAATTTCTATATATTTTATTTGTCTAAAATAACTTAAAATATTTGGTACTTTAAGCCACGAGAAATTTTCAATTTAGTGCATTTGGGGTTAGGAATTTTCTGGAAAATATTCAGTCACATTCTTGGAAGTTGCTGGAATTAATAACAACACATTTTCTCAACAGTCAAATCACGGCATATTAAATAAACAATATGAGTTACAGACAACTAAATGGGATGAGAAAATACTTAACCTCAAAATTAAGGTAACCTAAAATCAGAACACAGTAAAAACAAATTTTTACGAAAATAATTAATTTCGAAACTAATGTTACCTAAGGTTCATTGATTAAAACAAGTGTTAAAGGTATTACAGTCTGATTGTATCTTTCAACAAGTTTCAAAGTTAAAGTTTGAACGAATCTGCTGGTTTAATGTGATGGAAGCTAAACTCCATGATGACATTATTGTGACATTTTAATTTTAGAAGGCTGTGGATTTTAGGCCGTAAGCTGTAGAAATGGTGGCATGTCACTGCCCATATGCGTATGTCAGCAAGGGGGCGTTGCACGATGATAACTGTCAGTTGTTCTGGAAGCTACTCACTGACCTTTTGGGCGGAGCTAACTAATATTTCGTGCTTGTCAACTGGAGTCTACATAGTTTGATGTTTAAATCACAGTCAGCCACGTGGTTATGGCAGTAATTGTGACTACATACAGCTACTCCTCCAAAAAGTATTCCTCTAATTATAGCACATATTAGAAAAAATATAGAAGAGGGCAATAAAATTCATAAAAAGAGGCAAGTATTTTGGGCCTATAAAAGGAGATGAGACTAAATGGGAGGAATTAAGAATTAGGCGTAAAAAACATAGGTGCGTAGCATTATTCAAAGCTAATGCTGGTGTAAAGGCATGGGTGGACGTTAGTGTAAGGTTAGATAATCCGGATTATTATGGACGAAACGATCATAGGTATACAATTAAGGGTAGAAGATACAGAACCGACGTGGGAAAATTTTCTTTTGTTAATAGAACCATTGAAGAATGGAATGAATTGCCTGTAGCAGTCTTTCAGGGCTGTCCCCTGTCGCTGAAGAAATTTAGAAAAAATCTAGATGGTTTATAGTTTAACTTTTAAATTATAATGGTATATAATATGTAAATAGAGAAGTAATTAGATATGTTTTAAGTGACTAAAGTTAAAATAATATCATGTTTGTATTGTTTACTGTGTTATTGTTGTGTATCTAGTATTGTAATTTGATCTGTATTCTTAACTCTACCACCGGGTAGTACCCAATTGCAGTCTATAAATACATACATACATACAAAAGAAGTACAATCAGAAAAATATAGATAAGAAACGAACAATAACTGTTTCCTTACATCGGTTGATATCTAGATTTAAAAATAAAAAGCCATTTGGGTTCATGTACGAGGCATGTTTTTTTAAGTCAGTACCGTTTTGGAATTTAAAAAAGACCTGCATAGATATCGCAATAATTTTATTTTTACATGAAAGCCTGTACCTTAATCTACTTTTCTACACAATTTCCGTGAATATTGAGGCACTTGTCATAACGTGGCACCAGTTTTTGAATACCCTCCTCATAAAATTCTGCCGCCTGACGTGTTAACCACTGTATCACAACTGTTTTGACTTCGTTATCGCCTTGAAGACGCTGACCGCCCAGATGTTTCTTCAAGTGCAAGAACAAATGGTAGTAGCTGGGCGCCAGATCAGGTCTGTATGGAGGATGATCTAGAGTTTCCCATTGAAAAGATTTGATGAGATATTTGGTCCGATTAGCCACATGTGGACGGGCATTGTCATGCAGCCAAACGATACCTTACTCAACTTTCCACGTCTTTTGTTCTGGTTTGCACGGCGCGGATTGTTCAATGTCTCACAATAAGACGCTGCTTTGATAGTCTCATTACGAGGCAGAAACTCCACTAGCAATACTCCTTTTCTGTCCCAAAAAAACTGTGCACATGGCTTTCCGGGCAGAAATTGTTTGCTTAAACTTCACTTTTGTGGGTGATGATGAATGTCGCCATTCCATGGATTGTTGTTTCGATTCTGGTGTGACGTAGGCCACCCACGTTTCGTCACCAGTAACAATTTGGTCTAAAAAATCTTCGCCTTCATTGTGGTACCGCTCAAGGAAAGTCAATGCACTGCCTAAACGTTGGGTTTTGTGCAAATCCGTCAACATTTTCGGAACCCAACGTGAACACAATTTCCGATACTTCAAGTTCTCGGTCACAATGCGATACAAAACACTACGAGAATATTGAGGAAAATAGTCGCACAATGATGAAATTGTAAAGCGTCTGTTTTCTCTAACCTTTTCGTTCACTTTCTGCAGCAAATGTTCAGTAACGACCGGAGGATGCCCACTCCGTTCTTCATCATGCACGTTTGTGCGGCCATCTTTAAATGCTCTCACCCATTTCCTTACCATTCCATCACCCATAATGTTTTGTCCGTAAGCTTCACAGATCTCAGGATGAATATCGATCGGTTTTACGCCTTTAGCACTAAGAAATCGTATAACAGCCCGTACTTCACAGTCGGCGGGACTCACGATTGTCGGAGGCATCTTAGACACTCAGTAACCAACGTATACAATGAAGAATCAGACTGTAATGGCGTCAGTGCGTAGACAAGAGATGTCGGTAACCAGCGCGCATGCGCGGAACGCCGACCGTAGCGCTGCGGCGGCGGAATCGCAAAACAGTACTGACTTAAAAAACATGCCTGGTATTGCTTAATTAGTGAACAGCTCTATGTTATTTAAAATCATGTCCCATTGGATGTCAAACAAGTAAACAAGATCCCAGGTATGGTGCCTCGCTGACACACATCCCTTCCCTTTTCTTATGCAGTTGTGTTTCATCCACTGTCGTTGACAGTTCCATCTCTGTTTTCAAAGCTGTTAACTGCTATTTAAATAATACGGGTTGAAAACGTCCTGAAACTACAAAAGAAAAGAGAGAAATTTGCATCAGGTTATTTAAAAAAGGGAAATCTATTTAAGAAATTGGAAAACCTTTGGAAGAGCTACGAGTATAGTGAAGACTATTATATACAGGTTTCATCAGAACAAAACTTACGAAAATAAATCAAGAAGCGGTCGTCCTGCAGTTCTATCAAAGATGGAGAACGACAGTTATTTAGAAAAGTCAACAAAAATCCTAAAATAAGAGTTCCAAAACTTGCTATTGCAGTTCAAACACACACAGGAAATTCCGTTTCAGCACAAACTATAAGAAACGTGCTTTATCAAGCTGAGTATGGAGGCCGTACAGCCCGTAGAAAATCATACATCAGTAAAATCAACAGAAAGAAGTGAGTTGCTTTTGCCAAAGAACATAAATACGATGTGTTTTATGTCTGGAAGAAGGTTGCATTTACAGACGAGAGTCAATTTGAGCTCTTTAAGTCAAAAGAGCGAGTAATAGTGTGGAGAAAAAGAATTGTGAGCTTGAGGAGAAAAATATAGCAGTTTCAGTCAAACATGGAGGCGGTTCAGTACTTGTCTGGTGCTCCATGAGTGCAAATGGTGTGTGGAATTTGTGTTTTATTGATGGAATTATGAACCATAAGGTTTATATAAACATCCCAAAAACACATCTGTCCAGAAGTGTGAATAATATGGGTCTTTCTGAGGATTATATTTTCACACAAGATAATGTTCCAAAACACACAGCTCTAGATACAAGGTTATGGTTGTTGTGTAATACTCCACGATGGATGCCGACACCACCGCAATCCCCAGAAATGAAACCAATAGAGGTAGTATACAGAACAAAAATATTAGGAATCATCAGAATCTATTGGTTTGTTTCATAAATTTGTTCGTTTCTTGTTAGGTGTTTACGACAAAGAGCGCCTGCACTGTATGCCCGTATCACAACTACGGCAACGAAGTTGCCTAATTATCTAGGCGTAATCTGTTTACATACGCAAGGTCATCGAAAGTAAACAAGGCAATGAACTTTTCAAAACAAACTTTATTTTGTACAGTATGCACCATTACTATCAATAACATATCTCCATTTCTCATGAAGCTTATCAATTCCATTTTTCCAAAATCTTGCAGTTTCCTGGTTGACGAACTTTTCTACGGCGAGTCTGCAATCCTCCAAGGAAGTAAGGCGTTTGCATTAAGGAAGTTTTGCAGGGATCGGAATAAATGATAGTCGGATGGGGCAATGTCTGGAGAATAAGGCGGGTGAAGTAACACATCCCAGTCGAAATCGCGTAATTTCTGACGAGTTACCATAGAAGTGTGTGGTTTGGCATTGTCTTGATGAAAGACGACTCCACCATTAGATTCTAACTCTGGCCTTTTCTCTCCTAGGGCAGCCTTTAGACGATCCAACTGAGAACAGTATTTCTCTGAATTGATAGTCTCCCCAGGAGGAAGAAATTCGTAATAAATAATTCCTTTCCAGTCCCAACAAATGCACAGCATAATCTTCTCAGGATGAAGCCCTGATTTAGGAATTGAGAGTTGTGGTTCCCCTTTCTTACGCCATGACTTTCTCTTTCGGATGTTGTTGTACACAATCCACTTTTCGTCTCCTGTAACCAGCTGTTTCAGAAAAGGAGCAGTTTCATTGCGTCTTATCAATGCGTCACAGATGGAAACGCGCTGAACTAAATTTTGTTCACTCAGTTATTGCGGAACCCATACATCCCGAAGATTTACGTAACCAAGTTTGTTTTGGTGCCTGGCTACAGTTGCATGAGGTAAGTTTAACTCCTGACCTACCTCCCGAGTTGTTATTCTGGGGTTGTTGGTAATCATGTCCATTATCCTTTCCTCATCCATAACCACAGGTCGTCCAGAACGAGGTTTGTCTTTCACAGAGAAGTTCCCAGCTCGAAATCGAGTAAACCATTTTTGACATGCCCGATTCGTCACTGCATCTTCTCCGTAAACAGCACAAATTTTCCGTTGAGTTTGTGAGGCTGTTTTACCTTTACGGTAATAAAACAGCATTAAATGTCGAAAATGTTCCTTCTTGCCTTCCATATTAACATTCACAAGGTACAACTCCACACTGTTGCATCCACAAACTCGTACTGAAGTTTGGTTACCAATTCTTACATAAGTTGACCTATTTACCTTTGGCCGGGAGGTCGCTGTGGTCTGTGTTCATAGCATTCTTTTCAATTATTGTATTTGTAAACAAACCCCATATTGTTAGGCAACTTCTTTGGCGTAAAAGTAATGGAGGCATGCAGTGTTCTCAGGAATTCTTAGTCGTAAACACGTAACAAGAATCGAACGAATTTATGAGACAACCCAATAATATAAAGGATCTAAGGAACGCTTTACCAGAGGAATAGTTTAAAATTACAGTGGAAACAACTCAATCTTTGGTGATATCCATGCCAAGGAGAATACAAGAGATTATAAGGAGGAATTGAGGGCCTACTAAGTACTAACCGTAACATTCTACACCATTTTCAGTATACAGACGAATACTTATTTGGCATCCTATATTGTATATCTTTACTTTTGAATGTTTGACTATGTTTATGTGAATAGATACTATATGTTTCTTTGTATGCTCTTTTTCCCTAATCAATAAATAAGTCGGTGTCCCTGCTGTACTTTATTCTGAAGATTTTCCACTATCCATACATCCTTAAACATAAACTCGTGCATCAGACGAATACTTTTTGGTGTAAACTGTATCTATACCAGGCGTATAAATAGAACAGCCATCTAAAATTTCATTTAGCTATCTCCGATAGTTCCTTGGAAAACGGTTCATTTATGTCAGAAAATGTCATAAAATATTTTTAAAGAAAAATAGGAGAAAAGGTGTTACAAATAAGATCGAAACTGGCACTCCTCTGCTCTAAAGAGTTTAAGAACTGCTGGGAATTCAATTATCAAAAATTGCAGATGTAGTGTGATTAAAGTGTAGGTATTTTTAATACTGGGATAAAAATAGATACCAGTTAAAAATAAAATTCTAATTTTTAATTAATAACAAAAATAACTGGTAATTTTGGAAGGTTCTGCGATAAATACAATTGATTACCCGTCTTATGAAATGATGTTCAAATGAGTCCAAGGTCCATGAAGCTTAGAGTTACCTGACATTTGTCTTTCAGGATAAGAGAGAAATCCCAATAAAGCCTTATCCAGATAACTTAATCCTGACCAAGATTTGAACTCTGGATCTCTTGAACGTGTAGCAGAGATGCTACTAACTGCGCCACACAGGCGGGAAAGTAAATCCGGAGTGAGGGAAGTGATAATAAATAATAAGAATTAAAATAAGAAGTAAATAATGGACAGAGAAACTAAAAAGAAAATGGCATAGCAAAATTAAAACAGGCTGGGTAAATTTGAGAAAGAGAAGAGAGATTAGGGTGGGGTTGTGAGAAGTAGAGGGGATTTGAGCAAGTGTAACGAAATAATAAGTAACTGGGAAAAGGATTGAAGAAAACGATAAGCGAAGTTTGACAATTTATAATAGAGAAAGGGGAGGCAGAAACAAAAATGTGGGATGTTTAAGTAAGACATATCTAAAAGTGTAGTTTGCCCGCCTCGGTAGCGTGGTGGTAGCGTGTCTGCCTCACGTTCAAGAGGTCCCGAGTTCAAATCTCGGCCAGGGTGAGCTATGGATAAGGTTTTTCCGGTGTTTTCCCTTATCCTAAAAGACGAATGTCGGGTAGCTCTAGGCTCTATGGGCCCTGGGCTCATTTGAGCATCACTTCACCCATTCCATTCATCGTCCGATATGACTTAACGTTAGGGGACGTAAATTAAAAAAAGAACATAAAAGTATAGTTAAGAAACAACGACACAATAATGAGGTAATAAACAGAGAATGACAAAAATTTGATAAGTGGAAAAACTAATGCATGATATACAAGTAAAAGACAATTAATAACTGTTTAAATGGGTCAATGCTTACAAGTATGAAAGCGGCCAGGGGCCAGCTCAGGGGTCATCGTGTTTTCTTAACTACTTAAATAAATAATACCATATCATCACCATCACATGAAATATCTCTCAAAATAATTTTCACAGAATCAAGAAGTGATTTAAGTACATGAATGCAAGAAATCGACTTATTTTTTTTAATAACACAGAGAGATTAATTAATTAAATTATTTAATTTAATTACCTCCAAATACTTCCTTTTTCCAAATATGAACATAATTGCACCTGTGTCTTAGTTGCATTAAAGTGACAGAATAATCAATCGCCAATCAGCGCAGCTTTTACCAGCAGTGCCTGAGTAGGGTTTGTTTAGGAATTTCCCCTTAACCCTGAAAAGTAAAGGGCACGTAAACCTTAGGCTGAAGGTCTCCAGGTTCATTTGCACTTGTCTCATTTACTTCCTTCCGATCACTCCCAAGACCCTGGTATGGCAGCATTAAATATATCTGGGAAAAATTTGTTGCATTTATAACCCCCCCCCCCAAAAGAATCATTATTATTAATAACAGTGGCGATAATAGGACCATTTCACTCGATATAAATAGTCACTGTTCATATAACTAAGAGTTATTTCCGGGTTGTTATACCGTGGTCTGCTGGAGTTGGATTGTCCAGACGTTTCGTCCACTACTATTGTGGCCATCTTCAGTGGCGTGGTCGTGGTCGTAGTCTATGTACGTGATCGTAGACCACGCCACTGAAGATGGCCACCATAGTAGTGAACGAAACGTCTGGACAATCCAACTCCAGCAGACCACGGCATAACAGCCCGGAAATAACTCTTAGTTATATTGACTCCGGCCGTGAAAGCCTACGCTCTCTTAGTCACATGGGATAACCGGCGAGCCGAGGTGATACTCACCCGGCTGAGAATTGGGCACACACGAGCGACTCATGGCCATTTGTTAACAGGGGAACCGGCCCCTGTGTGTGCTCCATGTGCAGTACGCCTCACTGTGCGGCATGTATTACTCGAGTGCCCGCAGTACGCCCGCGTTCGCCAGTCTTTGGGCTTGGGGTCTAACTTGCACGATGTTTTAGGTGACGACCCAGTGGCCGTGGTTGCGGCACTGCGGTTTGTTACTGAAATTGGTTTTAATAAACATGTCTGACTTGTATTTTATATTTATTAATTTTAGAGATTTTAAATTATTAGCACTGGGATAAGTTTTTTATGTACTTTTAATAGTTGAGTGTTTTTATTTTATTTTACCTTTTTAGCTTAATTAGTATAGCTTTTAGGTTTTAATGTTGACTTCGGGCCCAAATGACCTTGTTGTCGACGGGCCCTAAAACACCACACAATCACTCACTCACTCAGTCACTGTTCACTCCTGATGGTCAATATTCGATTACACTTCATGAAATGCTGTAAAAGTGGTGGCTTATTCAGAATGCTCTTATATGCAGTTTTCTGTACGTAAATCCATGTAATCAATTCTGCTTTTAATCATTTTTCCACACTAGCCGTATATAGGCTAAGTTATGAATAGATAAAGACTGAAAAATTCTATGCCATGGTCGGGATTTGAACCACGGTTCTCCCAGTCTCCGATTTTTCTGTATGTTTTTATTTAAACACAAATATTTAGTCTATGTACTGTTGCATTCATTGGATCATAGGAAAACGTTTAGGTTCTATCAAAAATTATGGTCCAAAGTTTCTTTTGGAACACGTGCAAGGCAATAACGTGAACTCTAGGTTCCTTTCGTTGCTTATCTAGCACAAATGAGCATTCGGAAACTTTTATGGCCGGAAACAAAATTGACAAACTTTCAATACTGCAAAACCTGAAAATTTAGAAGTATTAAAGGTTTATGTAAAAGATAAATATTAAATATTTATCGAGATTAAGACTGCAGAACTGCATTTATTAAACGTTTTCTTATAGGTACCTTGGGAATGCGTGGAATACAATCACCTTACACGAGAATTCAAATATTTTAAGGGAGGACCGTTACGTGATGTGTTGAAATTCCATTCTCTTTGCACAGTCTGGGCATAAAAACGAATGAGGACCACGTTTAATAAATGTGTAAGATTGAAAAATTCAAACCAAAAACAAGGAATATCTCGAAAATGGTTAACTACGCGAAAAAAGTATTTTGTGAGCTTCATTGAGATCTATTACGTTTTATTAGTTATGAAAAAGTACCTGAATAAAGAGGACATCTGAGGACATTTCCAGAAAATTCAAGATGTACCTTTCATTTGTTACAAAAGTATAGTAATATATGACATTTTAATCAAAATCATTTATAAAAAGGTCAACATTTTCAAAACTTTTTGCATGAAAAACTACGATTGCTATTGAAGAACATAAAATTCTTGCAAACAAAGCCAAGAAATATAGTGAAAATAGTTAACTTGTGGAAACGTAGAGTCAGACTGAAAAATTCAATGCCATAGCCGGGATTTGAACCACGGATCTTCTGGTCTCCGTCCAGCCGCTCTAGCCATTGAGTTACTATGGCCAACACGCCGATATGACATTAAATTCTCCAACTGACTCGTATTTTTCCCGGTAAATCACTCAGCAGTTCTCATAAACACATGAGACAACTACCTTAATGGCGACTTAAAACATGTACTTTAAGGCCCGGGCTTTATAGTTAACAACTATTAGGTCAATTAATGAAAATTAATTGTTCTTTCACACTGGCCGTGTGTAGGCTAAATTGTGGAAACGTAGAGTCAGAATGAAAAATTCAATGCCATAGATGGGATTTGAACCACGGATCTTCTGGTCTGGATCCGTGGTTCAAATCCCGGCTATGGCATTGAATTTTTCAGTCTGACTCTACGTTTCCACAATTTAGCCTACACACGGCCAGTGTGAAAGAACAATTAATTTACAATAGTTAACTTCATCAACTTCCCTAGTTTTACCACTACCGCGGTATTAGGAGATTTTTGTTCCTGTATCCCTTATGTCTTTAAGGCGTCGTGTTGAGAAACTCAACTCTGGATCAGATAGAGAGCTCAGGATGGAAAAACTGGCGGAATGATGGCGGGGGAAACCGGTGAATCCGGAGAAAATCCACCCCAGCGCTGTGTTGTCCATTACAAATCTCACATGCGGTCGCCTGTGATCGAACCCGAGCCGCCTCGGTGAGAGTCAAGCGGTGTAAACGCTCGGCCACGCCTATAAATTGTGTATTTTAACAAGAATTGCGGTTTACTAGCGACGCAAAAGTAATACGGAATGCAAAGTACTTCAAGGACTATTTCCGGAAAAAGTAAACGAGTCATTTCATTTCTCATGAAAATATCTTAAACGTGTATTTTAATCCAAAATGTTGGAGCTATTTGAATTAACAAATAAAACATTTTTGGAGCAGTCACATTATTGGAGTGTTTAGAAGTAATCCACTCCAACAAGAACTCACTTCCACACATCAGGGAGCCGAAGGATGCCATACACAGCGTCTTGTCCTAATATTTGAACGAACTGCTCTACTGCTGCTATAATTGCCTGTCTGGCTCTAAAGTGAACTCCTCTATGTGGTAATTTCATGTTCGCAGAAAGATCGAAACCACATGGGCTTATATCTGGGGAGTATGAGAAAGCTCCAGAATTCCCCATTTCCATCTGCGAAGTAAATTAACAACAAGAGCAGACGTATGAGAGGGAGCACCATCATGTAACATAATGAGATGAGAATTCAGGAGATTTGAACGTTTACGAAGCACAGCTGGTCATAAATGGTGTTCCATTAAGTGACTGTAATGTGTACCATTCACACGACTTCCTTGAACAACTGAATGTGTGATAATAACACTGACAATATCATAAAAAACAATGACCATGGCTTTAAGTGGATCCTGTTCTTGTCGAAACCTTTTGGCCGTGATGAATCAATGTGCCGCCTCTCATTTGATTGTCTCTTTAATTTTGGTTGGTAGCAGCGAACCCAGGTTTCATCTAATGTTATGATACGTCGAGGAAAATGCTCACCTTCGCGTTCGTAGAGTTCTAATGCCAGATTTCACCAACAGGTGTTAAGACTTAACATGGGTTTAACAATAGTTATTACAAAAATTGCATTTCACCAAGAAGTGTTTGCTGAACACTCGTGTTAAGTTTCTTCTTAACTAACAAGTCAAATTTCTGATGTTAAGTGCTTAAGTATTGTAAATAATCAAGATGGCGAGCGTGAACTCAGCTGTTGATGTGGAGTTGCTATATTTAAGACCGTCTAAATGGTATTCGTAATACAGTACGGCCTATGAGCAGAAATTATTTTGAGGGGCTATCAGAAGAACATTTTCTACAGAGGTATAGACCGTCAAAATAAGTTGTTATGAAGGTTACTGCGGAAGTACAAAGAGAGGTTAGAACATGCATCAAAAGGAATATGCCGGTCTCGCCTTTGTTTCAAGTATTAATAACTTAGCGATTTCACAATTCAATGAATTATGTGGATAATACACTGTCCACCTCCCGTCTTGAAACGTTCAAGTCACTCGTCACTTGTCCTTCTTCGCTCCTCGTTTTAAATTTACGTAATACTGAGTTAGAACATGCATCGAAAGGAATATGCCGATCTCGCCTTTGTTTCAAGTATTAATAACTTAGCGATTTTATAATTCACTGAATTATGTGGATAATACACTGTCCACCTCCCGTCTTGAAACGTTCAAGTCACTCGTCACTTGTCCCTCTTCGCTCCTCGTTTTAAATTTACGTAATACGTTTCATATTTCTAGTAATGACACATGCATTTGAATTAAATTGGTTTCCAATTTTTTTCCACGTGATATCACTCTCTTTCACATTCACCGCATCCGTCCTCTTATTTTCCACGATATCCTTACACTTTGTCACCAATTAAAATAACAATTCTTTCTCCTTGATGAGAAATTTGTTTCACTACTTTTTTATTTTGTTTATCCGCCTTTTTATTCTAGCTGTGTGCAGACTGCGGTGCAGACGAAAATGAGAACAAAAGCCCATCGCAGTACGTTCAGAAAATAATACGACTCATCCATAGCCTTCTATAATTGTAATATTTATGTTTCTTGGCGTTAACACGTGTTTCTTAACATTTTCATAAAACAGGTTGGTGAAATGCAAGAAATTTAACATTAGTGTTAGCGCTGTGACAATTGTTACGTTACTTTGCTAACGTCGATTTTAGCATCTGTTGGTGAAATCGGGCATAAGTATAATTTCGCTGTTTTCATCCTCTGTCCCATTGTTTCCTCTGTAGAATTGTGTGGAACCCATCGAGCGCAGATTTTCCTCATCTTTAACTTCTTCTTAAGTATGTGGAGAATTGTGCCAGTAACAACTTCAACTTCCCTTGTTAGTTCAATACAAATCCAACAACGACGTTCTTCCAGCATGCTCTAACAGCATTCATATTGAAACAGTTATTTTATGTTGTCCCCAAAGAGTTTCAAATATTGTATTATGTGAGGTTATGTAGAGTGAGTCACGCACAGAGAAGCTATGTAAGTGGAAATGACGTCACAAAAGTGTGGAATAACAAACTTATTTGTGATTGGTGTGACGCGTATATCGTAAAACGTGGACCAATCAGATATAGAAGATTTTACGTTGCCATGGAGGATATTCAATATTCCTCTAGAGGGATCGAACTATTAGCGAAATGCTAATGTGTAGAAGAAGCGGAACCGGTCATTCTTCTCCTAACAGTCGCCGTGAACGGATGTAAGGTTCTCTTCTTAAACGCCGTTGTGTGCGGAAGAGTATAAGTTTATTCTCGTAACCATCATCGAGTATAACTAGATAATCTTTACATTAAATATCATCGCTAGAAGACACACAATTTAATTATTATACACGGTAGTGAAAAAACGTATAAAACTTTTGATTCTTGCACGCATCCAGATAAACGCGTCACATCAAGTGAATCTTGTGTAAGAATGGTGTTATAAATGTTGTATCATACATCTTGTTCGAACTGGTGTTAATTGAAGTAAGGAAATAAAAGTTTCTACATTATTTAATACAGAGGAAAATGATTACTCATTTTACGTAAAATTTCCTTCCGCCGTACCACCCCTGTAAAAGAAGATATATAGCTCAACCGACTGAAGCCACGCCGAGGTAAGCTGGGACTTCAAGAATCATCAATTCCAACCCTGTTCCAAATGATCACCTCAACGAGGGGCATAATTCGCCATCCTTCTATACGATTCGACATTAATCCAGTTCCAAAATGGCGCCCAACTGTATGGCTCGAATAGGCAGAAGGAGGATTACACCACAGGAGAATAAATAGTGTAATGGACAGGTAACTTCGAATCAAGAAAGAAGAAAGAAGAAAAGTGAGTACGGAAAATCTTAATAGATAATTAATAGAAAAAGTGACAAAATTATAATTTTCATTTTTTTTATGTTATTAAGAAAGGGAAAAATATTACCTAAAATGGAAGGTAAAAAATTAACAGACAATAAGAATAAAAATGTTGGGGAAGGAGTGGAAAGACTAGTTAGTGATAAGAGAGCAGAAATACAAGAAGTCAGGGAAGTAGTGGAAGGAATGATTAGTGATGATGCAGGAACAAGTAGAACAGAAATTATGCAGAGTAAAGGTAATGAAATGATAATAGACAGGTTAGAGAAAATGATGAGTAATTTTGATGCTAAAATGGATAGTTTTAGACAGGAAATAAGACAGGAAATAAAACAGAATTCAGAAAAGGCAGATCAAAATTTAAGGCAGGAAATGAGTAATTTAAATGCTAAGGTAGATCAAAATTCAGAAAAGGTAGATCAAAATTCAGAGAAGTTAGAAGCTAGGATAGATCAAGGTTTAGGTAACCTAAGAAATGAAATTGAGAAAGGAAGAGAAGAGTGTAGAGAAGGCATAAAATCTTTAAAACAGAAAATAGAATCTCATGATGGAGAAATGTCTAAGTTAAAAGAGATGTTTCAGGAAATGAAAATAAGTCAGGAAAATGTAGTAAAAGATATAAGAAGTGAATTGGCTAAGGAGTCAGAAATCCTTAAGCAACAACAAGTAGAATTTGTAGAAAAACAAAAAGTAGAAATAGGGGAATTAGAGAATAGAATAAGACAAGAAATAGATGTAGTCTTATTAGATAATTCACGGAAATACCATGAGGAAAATATTGAAATACAGAATAATTTTGTAAGAGAGGTAAATAGTATCAGAAATGATGTTAAACTAATTGCTACTGAGGTGCAAACACAACAAGATGAACTAAAAGTTAAATATGATGAAGTCAGTAAGTTGAATAGTGAAATGATTACAAGAATAGATTTGGCACAGGAAAGTTTTGAGAGAGAGAAAGAAAACATTAGCAAGCTGAATCAAGTTGTGATTGCATTACAGGCAAGCAAAATTTCTGAGAACCAGAGGGTAATAAAATCTAAGAATATTACATGTATTGACTCACCTGGTAATTCAGGTAATATTGTACAAAACTTAGAGAATTATTTGGAGAGTGACGATACAGAATCTTTGTCACCTGATTGTGAAGTAAATGGTAATGGACAAATACAAAACATGCACACACATACACAGTTACACAGTCAAGGTAACACAAATTGTACAAATTATTTGTTGCATGACATAAGTCCACATACTTTCGAAGAAGAATCGGGAGACAATCCCAAAATATTTCTAAAGGAATTAGAAGAATATTTTAAAATTAAAAAGATTCCAAATGAATTTAGGATGATGATTGTTAAAAGGTGTTTGAAGAAAAATGCTTTAGAATGGCTGAGGTTAACACTAGCATCACATGAAACGTATAGTATGTTTAGGAATGTGTTTATAAATAGGTTCTGGGGTCCAGAAAGACAGAGAAGAATTAAAGTCGAACTGGCCACTGGTAAATTCGAGTTCAAGAAGGGTGTGTCCATGACAGAATATTTCCTAAAACTTGCTAACAAAAGTAAACTTGTGAATCCAGATATGTCAGAAACCGAGATCGTGAATATGCTAATACGACATTATCCACCGCACATTAGAAACCACCTAATTGTGGCTAAGCCCGTCGACTTTACTGATATGATTGAGTTATTATCAGAATTTGAGGCTCATAACCTTAATTCTGATTCTACTCATAGTCAAGTTGATCCTGACAAGACTCATATAGAACAAAAGCAAGTAAATAGACAGGAAGTAAGACCAACATTCAGGGAAAATCACAGCCATACTAACCAAAACCAAAATAGTTTTAACCAAAATTGGGGCGGGGCACGTTCAAGAGACAACTATGAACGAAGAGAGTACAACCCCAGAAAGACATATGAATCGGTAGTGCCAGGTATAGGAAGGAGAATTCCAAATACTCCTAGGAGGAATTATAATAATGACCAACCTGTGGGAAATGTGAGGAGTAATCAGGTGAATCAACTGAGGTTTTACAGGGGAAATAACTTAAGAACGGGTTATCAAAGTAGAGGAAGAGGAACTAGCATCGAAGACTCTTCATTAAGAGATTTTGGGGGTCCTAGGTTTGAAAGGGCAGACAATAACCTAGAAAGGACACGGACTCAGGGAATAGAAGGAGAAATAAATAACGGTAGTACCAACCCAACTGCTAGTGTAACTACCGACCGCACTAATGCGGAAAACTGAGTACCAAATCATTTTGTGCCTTGGAAAGTGGTTCGGTAAAAATGACACAGGGCAAAATCAAAATTCAAAATTTACCAGAAGATAAGCTCACTCTCTCCAGAAGTAAAGATCGGGAATTAGTAAATCCACCTCAGATTAACCTTCGTATAGGCGATAGCGAATATAAAGTATTGATAGACACAGGAGCTAGTTCATCAGTAATAAGTGAGAACTTATTCAAGGAATTACTATCCAAGTTTAGGATTGAATATTTAAACGTGTGTAATGTATACTGTAGCACAGCTATTGGGAAAAAGAAAGATAAAGTTAAATATCAAGCGTTAATTCCTGCGCGAATAGATGATTGGAATTTCAATTTTATCGTATTGGTAATACCAAACTTAGCTCGTGATATTATTATTGGCAATGATGTATTGTATGGTTGGCAAAGTGTGATAGATTTCGAAAAACATGAAATGAAGGTCAAAGGAGATAATGAAGTAATAAAAATAAATTTGTTAGAAGAAATTATATTAAAAGGGGATGAGAAAGATAGTATAAATAATGATAGGTTTTTTGTAGAAAATATAATATTATACGAAGAAGATATAATTAATAATGAAGAAGATGATAGTGGTAAAGAGAATTTACTTTTAAGTAATAAAGAAAATGATACGTTTGACCTTGGAGATCATTGTTGCCAAATAAACACATTAAATACCGACACCGAGGGAAAACAAGAAGAGGAAGAAATGATATTCCAAAGAACTTTGAAAGAAAAGTTAGGGAAAACATACAATTAAATCACGCGCAAAGAGAACAATTGAGGTTATGTATACTAAAGAACAGGAACGTTTTTAGTACGAAACCTGGATTGTGTAATAAGTACATACATACATTTAAGGTGAACGACATTGCTCCTTATACTCATAAAAGTAGATCTGTGCCTATCGCTATTAGACAACAAGCATCTGAAGTAATAAACGATATGCTTGAAAATGGAAATAAAATTTTAAAAGATTGGATACCAAAGTATGGGCCAATAAAGGCAATATTATCAGACAACGCAACGGTTCACCGGAGTAAATTGTTTACTTCAGAGATGAAGAACAATAATATTAAGATGTATTACTCTTCAGCATATTTTCCCCAAGGAAATCCTTGCGAGAGAGTGATGCGTGATTTAGGCTTGTATTTCAGAATTCTGTGTCATTCTAACCACCGAGGCTGGTACAAATACTGCCATATTATTGAGAAAATCATTAACAATACCCCAAACTCTACTACCAAATTTTCACCAATCGAATTAATGACTGGACTACAACCTGAACCTCTAGTAATAAAAGCACCAACAACCTTAAAAGTAGATGAAATGGAACTGAATGAAGAAGAAAAGTGCGCTGAAGCATTTCGAAGAATAAAAGAAAAAGCAGAGAAAAGATTATCAAAGATACAAAGAAAAGGAGCGAAATGGAATCCTGAAATAAATGATAAAGTTCTCGTAAAGACATTTAATATCTCCAGTTCTAAAATCAAATCCTATTGGAGAATGAATTTGTTATATAAAGGTCCATATAAAATAGTAAGAAAATTTGGGGATCATACGTACGAATTAAGAGACGATGATAATAAAATGATAGGAAAATATCACAAAACACTTTTAAAACCATTCAAAAGCCTTGACACTCACAAGAACAAATGATTTAAAAAAAAAAATAATAATATGTTTATGAATTACTGAAAAATGTTTTGTTTATTATTATTGTGTTCGAATAATTTCTGATTTTATATTGTTATTTTAAATTGTATTAATTGTTCATTGTTGTAATAATGTTTAATTATTGGGGCATTCTTCAGAATATATGGAACAATATTATTGGGAGATTTAAGTTAATTTTCCATATATTCTGAAGAGGGGCATCTGAAACAGTTATTTTATGTTGTCCCCAAAGAGTTTCAAATATTGTATTATGTGAGGTTATGTAGAGTGAGTCACGCACAGAGAAGCTATGTAAGTGGAAATGACGTCACAAAAGTGTGGAATAACAAACTTATTTGTGATTGGTGTGACGCGTATATCGTAAAACGTGGACCAATCAGATATAGAAGATTTTACGTTGCCATGGAGGATATTCAATATTCCTCTAGAGGGATTGAACTATTAGCGAAATGCTAATGTGTAGAAGAAGCGGAACCGGTCATTCTTCTCCTAACAGTCGCCGTGAACGGATGTAAGGTTCTCTTCTTAAACGCCGTTGTGTGCGGAAGAGTATAAGTTTATTCTCGTAACCATCATCGAGTATAACTAGATAATCTTTACATTAAATATCATCGCTAGAAGACACACAATTTAATTATTATACACGGTAGTGAAAAAACGTATAAAACTTTTGATTCTTGCACGCATCCAGATAAACGCGTCACATCAAGTGAATCTTGTGTAAGAATAGTGTTATAAATGTTGTATCATACATCTTGTTCGAACTGGTGTTAATTGAAGTAAGGAAATAAAAGTTTCTACATTATTTAATACAGAGGAAAATGATTACTCATTTTACGTAAAATTTCCTTCCGCCGTACCACCCCTGTAAAAGAAGATATATAGCTCAACCGACTGAAGCCACGCCGAGGTAAGCTGGGACTTCAAGAATCATCAATTCCAACCCTGTTCCAAATGATCACCTCAACGAGGGGCATAATTCGCCATCCTTCTATACGATTCGACATAAATCCAGTTCCAATATGTACAGCATCACTTGCTGATTGCGGTCTGCCAGCTCCACATTTTTGATGAACGTCTTCCCTTCCTCTACTAAATACATTCGCCCACCTAGCCACGGTACGATATGATAAAGTCTGTCTACCACAAACTTCCAATAATTCTGTATGACATTGTCGAGTATTGATATCTCTTGTAACCTGAATTTTAATGAAGTATATTAGTTCGTATTTACTAAACATATTTAGAACACTTAAGATAACAGGCTGCAATTAATCTTACTAAAAATGTCTTATTAAATAAAACTGTCTTCAAACACACAGCTGGCCGTGCCGTGACTCAGTGGTTAGACCGCTTGGCTCTCACAAAGGCAGCCCGGTTTCGATCCCAGGCGACCGCAAAGTGAGATTGTTGGTGGACAACACGGCGCTGGGGCGGGTTTTCTCCGGGATCTCCGGTTTCCCCCCGCCATCTCATTCCACCGGTGCTCCATCTTCATCTCATGTATCATCAGTGTCACCACCTGCGATGCCGTATGCAGTAAAAGCGGGCATTAAACACTACACACAAATCTCACAGCTAACAAACATTAGATGCTGCTATTTTTCATTGTTATCAGCTTACATGATTTACAGCTAACAGCCATTGATTTTTGCATGACCCATGTACGAGGGCTGTTCAATAAAGAATGATCACATTTTGTTTTGACAACGTACCATTACTCATCCTCATAATTTTGATGGTGCTTGTCAAAATAGTCTTCCCTGAATGCGATGTACCTGTCCCAGCGTTTCTGCCAGTCTTCAAAGACATGCTGGAAACCACTTTGGAGAGATCCTTCAAAATCGCTTCCGCAGCCTTCACCACTGCTTCTGATGATGGATAATGCCTCCCACGAAGACGTTTCTTCAAGTTAAGGAATATAAAAGAGTCACATGGGGCTAAATCCGGACTATAGGAAGGGTGAGGAATGCACTTCAAGTTGATCTTTGCAAGATATTCAGCAACAACATTGGCAACATGCGGACGCGCATTATCGTGGTGCAGCATCTAGCCTGCTTCACAGAAATGTGGTATTTTGCGCATGATATGGACTTGCAATGTTTTCAGGATATCCCTGTAGTATTGTCCAGTTACTGATGTGTGTGCAGGTACAACATGCTGATAAACCATTCCATGTATATTGTCACCCAATTAGCGGAAAGCGCAACCAACGACAGCTGAGTAAGTGTGCCAGAGGCAGCCAACCACACCCTCCCATTAGTCTCTGTCACTAACTGAGGGGGATGATTTGGGAACTGTCACTTGTCGCTAGCCGCCTCTTTCCCCCCTTCCCCTGTCCATCCGGAACTTTCGTGGAAATTCACTGAAACCAGAGACTTCTAGAAGGTGGTGATATTCCTATATAAAGGGCTGCAGTGAGTGAATTGAGTCAGTCAGTTCTTGGCGTAAGAATGCAGTGCTAGTGTACGACGAGAAGACTGTGTGAGTGCATCGGAGGATTGTACGTAATTACGAGTGCAAGTGAAATTGTAACGGACGAACTGGTGGATCGTAATTGTGTGCATTACGTAATTCTGTGTAATTGGGAAGAGTTTAACTGTAAGTCGGTGGAAATAAAGAACATTTTTGAGTGGTGTAATTGGACTTTTCATTTCACGAACCCACAAAGTCACAATATCAAAGATTGAGATGTCCATAACTTTGCCAGCAGAAGCAACCACTTTTTCTTTTTTGGGGGGGTTGGTGATGAAGGAGATTTCCACACTGAGCTTTTCTGTTTGCTCTCAGGATCAAAATGATGTAGCCAAGTTTCATCAGCAGTAATTACGTTTGAAAGAAATTCCGGATCTTCCTCTAACATCAACTTTAACTGCATGTTACCTCCATTGTAGTGGTAGGCGATACTGAACAGTCTGAACTTGCCTGGTTCTCAGAGGCGGGAAACAGGAGTACCAACAATGAAACTACTACGGCGTGTTTACTTTACATTAAGCTAACAGAATATATAATAAGATTGAATTTTAGTGCGAAAAATTATGTCAGTAAAATATTATGATAATTTTTTATTGAACAGCCCTCGTATTTGGTATTCAAAATACCTATTTTTAGTGAATTCTCAGTTGTAACTATTAAGTGGAGTGTATTATTATGTGCTTGGCAGACAAAGTAATAACATGGTAGAGAAAGGAACCTTGCACGTTATCTCAGAGACATATTGTTTGATAAATTTGTTGACATCAAGTAGTGATGGTCAATGCCTCCAGACGTGTACCGTAAGAAGCTATTAGCTATGTCCTAGAGACGTACCAAAAGGACTGAAAAGTGAACGCCGGTTATCCTTCCATGTGCAACAATGTCTTAACTTTCAGAAACTACAAGGAAAAAACGTTGATATTCTTGCCCTGACCTATCACTATACCATTCTTATTGAACAAGGTGCAGCGACAAGGTCATTCTAAAAGTTCCGCCACATGTTATATGCACACATCAACCCGGCAGTGATTGGAAAGGTCGTAAAACTCAAGGCAAAGACTCCTCTAGCCTCTATCTTAGAGTTAGGCCTCAAAAACACTTCATTGTAACAGACATGCACATATCTCTTTAGGGCTTACGCCGAAACATTTATGTGCACAAAGTAAAATATTAGCAGACAAGGTGTACACCCTGACCGGAATACTGCGTGAGTCCCCTAATCGTACGTGTTCCATGTAATATGTTTCAGTAAAAGTTCTCTAAATTAAATATAATTAAATAAATGTAACATAAAAGCTATAACCTGAACCCTACACTAAGAAAACCGTACCAACACCTCTGAGGAAGCGCTGACCGTAATGGAGAAGGATACAGATATAGATGGCAGCACTTATTCTGAGGTGTGCTTCTAAACAACAAGCTTGTGACTGAAAATGTGGGTGAAAATGCCAGGTAAATGTCAACCTGAGTGCGAAACTTGAATAAAATCCAAGCAGTGTGAGAAGGAATATGTCATCATTAAAAATAAAAGACAAACACTTCTTCCTCGTGAAGGAATATATTATTAAGAACAAAAGACAAACGTTTCTTCCTCTCGCTCCCAAGATATTCACCCAATTTCTCTGGTGCACTGTCTTCTGTAGTAGCCATAACCCACGGTCCTCAATATTCCCATTTAAAATACCCACAAATTATTTTATTTTAATATTACTATTGAAATAATAACCCTGCAAGCATTATCATAAAATACACACAGAATTAGTAGGTTCTCAGTTAGGTAGCACTACGGGTTGCGCGTTCTTCATTAACGGTGGGGCTCATAAATTTCGCCTTCTGGACTCCACTTCAGTTTTCTCCGCAGAGCTGTATGCCATCTTCTATTTGCTCCTTTTTATTTGCAAGCTAGCTCCTGGCTCTTTTATTGTCTGCACTGACTCTCTAAGTGCTCTTCAGGCCTTGCAACAGCACACTGCCGCTCACACCCTCGTTTTAAAAATACAGGCCCAGATCTCGCAAATGCTCAGTCGCGGGTACAATTTTGTTTTTACTTGGACCCCAGGCCATGTGGGGATTTCCGGGAACGAGGAGGCGGACGCGGCTGCTAAGTCCGCTTGCCGTTTGCCCCGGAGTTTAACAACTACTGTGCCATACCAGGATGTGCAACGTTTTTTCCGTCGCCAATTCCTATCTGCTTGGCAGCACTCCTGGACAGCTTTGGAAGGCACACAACTCCGGGCGATAAAGGAGAGCGTACAACCCTGGCTAACTTCCTGCAGGGATAACCGGCGGGCCGAGGTGATACTCACCCGGCTGAGAATTGGGCACACACGAGCGACTCATGGTCATTTAAGAGGGGAACCGGCCACAGTGTGTGCTCCGTGTGCCGTACGCCTCACTGTGCGGCATGTATTACTCGATTGCCCGCAGTACGCCCGCGTTCGCCAGTCTTTGGGCTTGGGAACTAACTTGCTCAGTATTTTAGGGGACGACCCAGTGGCCATGGTTAAGGCACTGCGGTTTGTTTCTGAAATAGGTTTTAATAAACAAGTCTGACTTGTATTTTATATTTATTAATTTTAGAGCTTTAAAATTATTAGGACTGGGATGAGTTTTCATGTACTTTTAATAGTTGAATGTTTTTATTTTATTTTACCTTTTTAGCTTGAGTAGTGTAGCTTTTAGGTTTTAATGTTGACTTTGGGCCCAAATAACTTTGTTGTCGACGGGCCCTAAAACACCACAAACTCACTCACTCACTCACACAGAATTAATACTTCCATTCTGTAACGTTTACGGCTTTTATATCATTACGCATATCTATAAATAGATCTGTCCTCTACAAAAGGTTAAATTACCTATATTCTGAATAGTCTTGTCCAAAGGTATGTGAAACAACTTTTATTCAACGAATCCGATTTCCTGTAGAAAACTTCTGGATTTTCTAAAATTTGGACTGAGCTTGTCAACCTTGATATGTCGTTAGTGTTAACCTTGATTAAGACATGTGAAGTTTATATGCAAATAATAATAATCGAGAGATTTATTACCTTTCATTTCCCATTTCAAAGGTTGTCGTTATTAACAAAGATTTATGAACAAATGTTTACCTTAGCACCTCGATGTTCGTAGACCTTTTGTACTTGGGCCTCTGACGGGGTGAGGTAAGAAGAGACGGATAGTGCCCGGATCAGGAGGCACTAGGGAAGAAAGGCATGGTCCTTATATTTTTCCAGGTTGGATGTACTCATTTGAAAATAATTTCATTCATCGTCCGATATGACCTAATGTTGGGGGTTTTCCCTTATCCTCAAAGATGAATGTCTGGTAACTCTAGGCTCTATATATCCTGTACTCATTTCAACATCATTTTATTCATCGTACAATATGACTTAACGTTGGAGGTTTTCCCTTATCCTGAAAGATGAATGTCTGGTAACTCTAAGCACGATATATCCTGTACTCATTTGAACATCATTTCAATCATCGCCCGATATGACTTAACGTTGGAGGTTTTCTCTTATCCTGAAAGATGAATGTCTGGTAACTCTAAGCTCTATGTACCCTGTACTCATTTGAACATCATTTCAATCATCGCCCGATATGACTTAACGTTGGAGGTTTCCTCTTATCCTGAAAGACGAATGTCTGGTAACTCTAAGCTCTATGCACCCTGTACTCATTTGAACATCATTTCAATCATCGTCCGATATGACTTAACGTTGGAGGTTTCCTCTTATCCTGAAAGACGAATGTCTGGTAACTCTAAGCTCTATGTACCCTGTACTCATTTGAACATCATTTCATTCATCGTCCGATATGACTTAACGTTGGAGGTTTTCTCTTATCCTGAAAGACGAATGTCTGGTAACTCTAAGCTCTATGTACCCTGTACTCATTTGAACATCATTTCATTCATCGTCTGATATGTCAGCGTTGGATGTCTTCCCTTATCCTGAAAGCTGAATGTCTGGTAACTCTAAGCTCTATGTACCCTGTACTCATTTGAACATCATTTTATTCATCGTCCGATATGACTTAACGTTGGAGGTTTTCTCTTATCCTGAAAGATGAATGTCTGGTAACTCTAAGCTCTATGTACCCTGTACTCATTTGAACATCATTTTATTCATCGTCCGATATGACTTAACGTTGGAGGTTTTCTCTTATCCTGAAAGATGGATGTCTGGTAACTCTAAGCTCTATGTACCCTGTACTCATTTGAACATCATTTTATTCATCGTCCGATATGACTTAACGTTGGAGGTTTTCTCTTATCCTGAAAGATGAATGTCTGGTAACTCTAAGCTCTATGTACCCTGTACTCATTTGAACATCATTTTATTCATCGTCCGATATGACTTAACGTTGGAGGTTTTCTCTTATCCTGAAAGATGAATGTCTGGTAACTCTAAGCTCTATGTACCCTGTACTCATTTGAACATCATTTTATTCATCGTCCGATATAACTTAACGTTGGAGGTTTTCTCTTATCCTGAAAGATGTATGTCTGGTAACTCTAAGCTCAATATATCCTGTACTCATTTGAAAATCACTTCAATCATCGTCCGATATGACTTAACGTTGGAGGTTTCCTCTTATCCTGAAAGACGAATGTCTGGTAACTCTAAGCTCTATGCACCCTGTACTCATTTGAACATCATTTCAATCATCGTCCGATATGACTTAACGTTGGGGGTTTTCCCTTATCCTGAAAGATATGACTGTTTCTTAAAATTCTCAGGAAACTTTAAGTACCACAGGATGCCAGTGGATCCTCTCCGTAATTGTACGTATTGTTTATTTCTACTATCTCGGCATTGTCCTGGAATTGATGAAGTAAGGTGCCACCTCTACTATTAGCTGTGAACCACTTGAAAGACGCAGCCGCAAGATTGTTATCGCTATCAGATTTAAGTTGAGATGTGTGACGCAGTGCTTAAGTGGATAAACGGGTTTTTACAAGCGTTTGCTACGTGCTGATTTATTCAAGGTTTGGGAGATTTTGGTGAGTACTTAACTTCTATGCAGTAGGTTACACTATATACTACAAGGAATGACCTGAAATGTACATTATATTTCGCCTGCTATCACAGTACATGGATACTGTGTGCACGTGTGTCTATGTTTGTAAGTTAATCGAGGGGATTGGAATTTGTTTTTCCAAATCTGCTCCCTAGGTGACGATAGTGTATTGTGTTGGAACGAAGTTCACCACCTGAGACAGTTGACTGTGTAATACGATTGTGTTTTGTCTAAGTGGGAAATCGAGCTTGTTTTACCGGAAAGGAGGTGTGTAATTGCTCCATTTCTGGCATTTTGTTATTTTTAGTTTTGTTTAAGAAAGATTTATAATGAATGTGTATTTAGATGGCTCCAGAAGCTTGTAAAATAAGAATATACAGACATTCTTGCATGCACAATCCTCCTTGTTATGATAGTTACTTAATCAGTGCTACAAACGGGCAAAAAAAACCTACTACAGCGGGAAAAGTGAATTAAGTTAAGGTGGAAGATCGAAATTTTTTTATTTACATCCTCCATCGTTAAGTCACATCGGACGATAAATGAAATGGGTAAAATGATACTCAAATGAGCCTAGAAAAATGTAGAATGTTACCACGAAATCTTTTTGGGCGATATGGTGAAGAAGCAATTCATATTTGGAAAATGTGTGTGAGCTACATAAAGATTTGAATATAAAAGTGTAGAAATGTGTTATTTGTTCACGTGATTACATTATGTACTGAAATTTAATGTTCTATTCCGATTCGTCCACTATGACAATCATATTCATCCTGCAATTGCGGGCGATTATGATTTGTTTCCGTTCGGAATAAAAATAAAAATGGAAGTATCCAGAAAAGCATTTAACATAATCTAGAATATCTAGGCTTCAATGTAAGGTAAATTTTTTCATATTTACATGAAAAAATATCGCTTTTGTGAACGTTTTTCAAAATATTGATCTAATTCACCCGGGCTTACCTTAGATGTTTCCCTTTGTATAAATTGCGAATGGCATTTATACGGATAAATTGATAAGTAAGTCTCCACAAGCGGTTTATCTCGAATACGAGAGCCCTTAGTGGTTTACCGGGAAAATATTGTAACGGGAGCGCTGGAACACCCTGTGAAAGCAGCTGGCAGCGGAAGACAGGGGAGGTTCGGTTAGCCACACCTCCTCCTCGTTCGTCTTGTAGTGGTAACAGGCTGTGGTCAGGGAAAAAACATGACTGTGTCGCCTGTTTTCTCTACACCTGTTTCTCGATCTTTCTGTTACTAGAACAATCCTGTAAACACCAGAAGGCGGGGTATTCCGATATAAAGAGGGTTACAGACAGACGGAGTTAGTTAGTCAGTTGTTGGTTTGGTCAGTCAGTTAGTTGGTTAGTGTGTGTGAGCGAGGACAGTTCTTGGTGTAAGAAGGCAATGTTAGTCAGTGACGTGTCAATGAACGAAAAGATTGTGCAACGGAAGACTGGACGTAACCGTGTATGAGTATCGGAGTTGATGTAATCGCGAGTACAAGGAAATTTTAACGGACGAACTGGTGAATTGTAATTGTGTGCAGCAAGTAATTCTGTGTAATTGGCAAGAGTTTAACTGTAAGTCGGTGGAAATAAAGAACATTGTTGAGTGGTGAAATTGGACTTTTTATTTCACGAACCCACAAAGTCACACTGGTGTCAGGAAGCGGGAAGATAACATCACCGAACATTACAACCATGGACGCGGCATTGGAGAAAATTTTAGAGATGATGATGGAAATGAAGGCGGAACTGAAAGAAATGAGGACGGCAACTGAAAACCTCGCTGCAAAAACAGAAGCGGCAAAGAACAGCCTAACAGAGAAGCTGGAGACTAGAAATAACCTGGCCGCGGAACTGAAACTAATCAGGACGGCTAAGGACAACATCACCGGGAAGATGGAAGAAATGAAGGCCGAATTAACAGCGAAGACGGAAACGGCTAACAACAACTTGGCCACGACAATGACCTCAAAGATGGCCGAACTGACAACGGAGATGAGGGCGGCGAACGAGGCTCTCGCCGCAAAGTTTGAGGAACGTTTGGCCGGCGTGAGGGATGACGTCGCGAACCTGGGCAAGCGGAAGGGTCAAGTAGACGACCGCCTTAATGATTTAGAGGAAAAGGCCGACAACATCGCAAAACCCCTCACCCGCCTGACGGAGGAAAACCGGCCTTATGTGTGGACGGAGGACGCCGAAGACGCTTTCCAGCACCCGAAGGGGACCCTGTGCAGTGCTCCAATTTTGGGTTTCCCACAACCGGGTGGCGCCTTCATTGTGGACACCGACGCTAGCGACCATTACATTGGAGGTGTCCTACCGCAGTTCCGGGACGGCCATGAGCGCACAAGAGTGGAAGAGAAGGAGCGTGCCGCAGCAGTCCGAGTAGTTGTGGCAGTGCCTGCTGAAGGCTGGGATAGCGCAGGCCTGAGGAGGGAGCAGCTGGCGGACGCAGACTTGGGGCCAATCTTGAGGGAAGTGGACGCAGGGACGAGACCAACCTGGGAGGACATCGCACCGAGGAGCGCCACCTACAAGTCGCACTGGGCCCAATGGGACTCGTTGAAGACCAGAGAGGGCGTGCTGTTCCGGGTATGGGAGTCACCCGATGGGAAGGCGCAGAGAGGACAGTTGGTACTTCCCCGGAGCAAGGTCCCGGAAGTCTTGGAGGAAGTGCACGCCGGTACTTCAGGAGGACACCTGTGAGCGAACCGAATGATTCACAAACTACGGCAGCGCTACTTCTGGCTGAGACTCCGAGCAGATGCTGGTGGTACACCTGGACCGCCTCGCACGCTACGATGGGGCTGTTCGAGGCGAACAGCTTTGAGGAGGGAGCAGTGTAACGGGAGCGCTGGAACACCCTGTGAAAGCAGCTGGCAGCGGAAGACAGGGGAGGTTCGGTTAGCCACACCTCCTCCTCGTTCGTCTTGTAGTGGTGACAGGCTGTGGTCAGGGAAAAAACACGACTGTGTCGCCTGTTTTCTCTACACCTGTTTCTCGATCTTTCTGTTACTAGAACAATCCTGTAAACACCAGAAGGCGGGGTATTCCGATATAAAGAGGGTTACAGACAGACGGAGTTAGTTAGTCAGTTGTTGGTTTGGTCAGTCAGTTAGTTGGTTAGTGTGTGTGAGCGAGGACAGTTCTTGGTGTAAGAAGGCAATGTTAGTCAGTGACGTGTCAATGAACGAAAAGATTGTGCAACGGAAGACTGGACGTAACCGTGTATGAGTATCGGAGTTGATGTAATCGCGAGTACAAGGAAATTGTAACGGACGAACTGGTGAATTGTAATTGTGTGCAGCAAGTAATTCTGTGTAATTGGCAAGAGTTTAACTGTAAGTCGGTGGAAATAAAGAACATTGTTGAGTGGTGAAATTGGACTTTTTATTTCACGAACCCACAAAGTCTCAATATTGACTTTGTAGGTTCGTAGAATTAAAAGTCCAAGTTGCAGAAATTCCAAACGTTCTTTAATACACTCACAGTAGCAGCATTACGTCACATACACAGTTACAATCTACCAAGGTCGTTGACCACAACAAAGAGCTCACTCAACTTCCAATGTTTTCAACAACTCTTGTTACAGTTCCTGTTTACGACTGTCTTTTACAACTGTCCCTTCGCGAAGGCCACGCCGTGGCTCAGTGGTTAGACCGCTTGGCCCTCACCAAGGCGGCCCGGGTTCGATTCCAGGCGACCGCAAAGTGAGATTTGTGGTGGATAACACGGCGCTGGGGCGGGCTTTTTCCGGCACCTCCGGTTTCCCCCGCCCTCTAATTCCACCGGTGATCCATCTTCATTTCATGTATCATCAGTGTCACCGCCTGTGTTGCCGTATGTAGTAAAAGTGGGCGTTAAACACTAAAAATTTAATTTTTGTCCCTTCGCGAATCGCAGCTTCCTTATATATACCACGACTCATATTACTAGATATTTCTGGAACAAACAAGAAATCGAATGTTCTGTACGACAGTCAAGATGTCAGTAGAATGTTCCATTTACCTCACTTTTTCCTTATTGGCATGCCTTTTATCTCCGTGCTATGTTTATCTGCTTAGGCAAGCTCTTTATCTCCGTGATGCGCTATCCGTCCCTTATCTCTCTGCGGCGAGCTATCAAAAATAATGGGTTCACAACAATATTGTCGCCAGGTCTTCGACGCGCTCACCAAGCTCCGTGACGTCCTCCTTTACGTCGGCCAACTGCTCTTCAAATTTTGCGGCGAGGACCTCGTTGGCCGCTTTAACTTCCTTGGTCAATTCGGTCTTAATTTCCTTCAGTTCTTCGGCCAGATTGTTGTTTGCCGTCTTCATTTCCTTCATTTCCGCAGTCAGGTTGTTATTCGCCGCTTCTGTTTTCGCAGCGAAGTTGTCATTTGCTGCTTTCATTTCCGTAATTTTCTCCAAAATCTTTTCCAATGCAGCCTCCATGTCGTCCCACTTCTGACACCAATTGTGAATCTGTGGGTTCGTGAAATCAAAAGTCCAAGTTACAAACACATAAAATTGCACTTTATTTCCGTAGAAATAAGCTTCGTACAACATACAAGCACAACAAACACAGCCGCTTACGCGCACGCGTTCAATTACCGACTGACTCACTTTGGCAGGCCGGCTGCCTTTTTATAGTTTTTCTAACATTCCAGAAATTTCTCAAACAATCGAGATCGGCTAGAACAAAGGCGAACTCTTGTGAAATCCGTCTGCTCCCGCCCACCATTTCGGCAAGCTTTTGTCTCCACACTGCACTTCCGTCTCTTTGATCTTGTTACCCGCGCTGCCTCCAATCAACAATGACCTGGCGACAATATATATGAGTAAATTGGAGAATTTTAAGTTATGACGGCACGTTGGCCATGGTAGCTCAATGGGTAAGAGTGACTGAACAGAAACCAGGAGATCCGTGGTTCAAATCCCGGCCACGGCATTGGATTTTTCAGGTTGACTCTATTCAAAACCTTAGCCTATATAAGGCTAGTGTAAAGAAATGATTAATTTACATCAAATAACTTAAATAAATTGCTCTAACACATCTGATTACTCTTTTTTCATGGCAAATTAAATGTTTATTTTGGAATTTTTGTAACTATACCCTGAAGTACTGTTTATTTTGGATGACCTAACCAGTGAATTCCAAAAGGACTACATAAGAGAATGTAGATCTCGTAGAGGCACACATTTATGTCAAATAGCTTTTTCTGTAGTGTGAAGTATTTCTAAGATATTTGTTTAATTTTATTTGTTTAGATGTTTCAATACTTGTGTTTTATTCAATGGAAATTGCTTTGTTTTTCATGTCCTGATATGGTAAATAGAATGGTCGCATAGCGACCACTTCTTTAAAGAACTGACGAATGCCTGAGTCTATTCTATACCCATATTCCCATTTTGTTTACAAATAAATGCGTAATGAAACAATTTCTGTAAATGGTTAAGTAACGTGAAGTACATCGAACAATATATGTTTGTCAGAATAATTGTAGAAAGAAGGGTATAAAAGGTCATTTTAGTCAACGTAACAGATCTTTTTTCTTTCATTTTAACTCAGGTTACAGACCAAGAAATCCAAAATGTTAACAGAGATTGAAAAAAACGTTTACTGGAAGCTTACGAAAAAACGTGTTATGCTTAATAGTTTGTTATTGAATATTCATTACTTAGATACCGGATATGTAAAATACAGAAGTTTCCAGGTTTTCAGAAATGTTTACATCGGCACCGTTGTAGAAGGTTTAGTATGGTAATTAAATAAAACTAAAGTGTGTTCAGTATACTAAAATGACGCATAAATAATAGGAGTATAAAAAGCATTTAATTAGACTTAAACGTTACGTTATAGATTCACTTTAGACATAAACATGGACATTACACCCTTGGCACGTAATTAACCATCCTAATTATTCACGTCTGAGAGATAAATTGCTTGGTTCAAACGAACACTTGACGTGATAACGCTAGCAAAAATTTGTATTTCAATGTTTATGTCAACATCTTAAATAGAATAAATTACAATTAGCATTCTATAAATCTGATTTTTCAATGTTTTGGTTTTCATATATATATTTCTAAAACAGATTTAATCTTTAGAGCTGTCAAACTTTCTTTTTAATTTATTTAGTGACTGATCAGTAGCAATAATTTACAGACTACTGATAAAAGTTAAGAAATAACATTAATACAATAACAGACTGAGGTGGAGTACTATCATAATGAATTGCATGTACAGTGTGATCCATATAAACCTGAACCATTTCAATATGTCATAACTTCTGAAGCAATAATAGAACGCACGTGCAACTTTGGGAGAATATAATATACAATTGGGAGATTACATTACACTATTTACATCTCAGAGAAAATGTTGGAAGTGTCCTCCACCAGCACCTATACATGTTTGTACTCGTCTCACCATATTCTCTGAAGTTTTACGGAGAGTATCCTCGTCAATGTTACTTATTTCGGTTCGAATGGATTCCTTGAGAACATCAATTGTCGGTGGCCTATACATGTACACTCTATTTTTAGATACCCCCACAAGAAAAAATCCGGTGAGGTTAGGTCAGGGAATCTGGGGGGCCACAGATCTTTTGAGATTATTCTATTATAAAAGAAACTGGTTAAAAGTTCCATGGTGTCCAGCACGAGCAACAGTGAGCGCAATGACCAAGTTCAGTCCTAAGAAGGATTCAGCCAAGTCACCGCCGAAAGCATCTACTTCAACAACATGTGAACCGGTAATATATAATGTATCGCCAAGGAAATTTAAGACCTCGTATGACAAAACTGAATTCCTCAAAGAAAATAGTAAGACCAGTGAAAGGAAAGCTAGCCAGCATAAAAGTCCGCGAAAATCTGAGGAATCATCTGAGGAATCTTGGAATCTTCATCTTCGTCGGTCGCAGTTTCCGATGGTTTCGAGAGACTGGATTCGAAGTTACCAATGCGGAAGCCGTCCTCTTCAATTGACGATGTGGAGCGGGTAGATCCTGTGCTCACTGCCCAAACGACAGTGAAGAATAGGCAGGAAAATCCTACTGAAAGTGCTAGCCCAGCCCCAAAGAAAAGGAACAAATTGATTCGACCACCACTGGGCAGGTACCCTTTGTCATGGCAAGTGGATATTGAAAGTAGTAATTTTTATGCCTTTTGGTATTTTATTGGTAATTATAGCTTCTTATTGGTATTCTTTTTAACCATTTGTGCTTATTTATTTTGTTGATATTGTAAGTTATGATCCGACAGTTGAATTCTGCAGCTGCTTTTGTTTAATTTCATTAGCGAGAAAGATTATATATATCTGTGTGTGTGTGAGAGTGTGTGTGTGTGTGTGTGTGTGTGTGTGTGTGTGTGTGTGTGTGTGTGTGTGTGTGTGTGTGTGTGTGTGTGTGTGCGTGTGTGTGTGTGTGTGTGTGGATCCGAACATACTCAGAAAACGAGCGGCATTTCTATGTAGTCGAGGAAATGTATTTCTTGAAAAATGTGAATAGAAATCACTCAAACTAGTTCTATTTTGGAATTTATTTTCCATTTGACGACTGCATTGCAAATCGATAAGTTCAAGTTGCAATTTAGATGGAACACTATCAACATCTGTGGAGTAAGGCTCAGCATATATTTGGAAAATTGGCTCTAATTGCACAACGTCTTTAACCTTTTCTGAAATTCTTGGTCCAACTCTCATAATATTTGAACATATTCTTGTAAGTCCATGGCCTGAATTATTGAGAGCTTTGGGAAATGTACCAAGTTCTTTGAGGTTAACTGACATTCCTATAAGGATAGTTTCATTTTGAATGCTCTGATACTATCACTTTCTATAAAAAAGAAACACTCTTCCCATGAAGGCATACATGTAGGAGTAGATGTCCTACGTGTCACATTACATTCTTCAACCGACATTATGTTTACCAAAACAAACCGCAAGAGACGAGACAACACTGCTTGTCTCACACTGAAGTCGCACGGCACTCGTGGCAGCGCACAAGCTCTAGCACAAAATCGATGCAGTTGCTAACCGCTGGTGTAAGTTGATAATAATACTTATTCTCCCCATAGTTGTGGCAGTGAGCTCACTGTGGAAAATTTCTGCGTGGTTCCAGTTTGATGACACTATGGAGTAAATGTGTTAAACACAGAACTTATCTTGCTGCATCATTATTTTCAAAGAACTGTCCTGCAGAACATCTGACGTCCATGTGAGCAGTGACCTGTGTATCTGTCTGCATTAGCGAACCTGAGACCTGTCACTTCTTCCTAAGGGGTAGTAAACAATATAGACCTGTTGATCCAGGGCCAAAGGTGGCCCACTTACGTGGCCACCGAACCTATAAACTACACGATAGTGAAAGTGAAACACCTAAGAGAATGGGCACTTCACATAAGTACTATTCAAATGAGGTCTGGCCTCTGTTCCATCAATTTACACCAAGCTTCATTATCATACTAAACTAAGGTAATTCAGTTTCACTTTCTGTATTACTTATAGTAAATCACGGAAGTAATATATTACACCCAAAAGTTTGATACAGATATTTCACAATGGAAATACTTGTTTTCAAACTCCTGAATAAAAAACGATAAAAAGTGTGAGTAGTTTTTGTTTTGATTTCAATTTACGTTCTCCAACATTGTCATATCGAACGATGAAGATGTTCAAATGAGTACAGGGTACACAGAGCATAGAATTTCCAAACATTCTTCTTTCAGGATAAAACAAAACCTCCAACGGTAAGTCAACGACGAATGAATTTATGTTCAAATGACTACAGAGTTCATAGAGCTTAGAGTTATCAGAAATTCATCTTTCAGGATAAGAGAAAAGCTACAACGTTAAGTCATATCGGACGATGAACGAAACGATGTTCAAATGAGTACAGAGTACATAGAGCTTAGAGTTACTAGACATTCATCTTTCAGGATAAGAGAAAACCTCCAACGTTAAGCCATATTGGACGATGATTGAAATGTTGTTCAAATGAGCACAGGGTACATAGAGCTTAGAGTTACCAGACTTTTATCTTTCAGGATAAGGGAAAACCTCCAACGTTAAGTCATATCGGACGATGAATGAAATGATGTTCAAACGAGTACAGGGTACATAGAGCTTAGAGTTACCAGACTTTTATCTTTCAGGATAAGGGAAAACCTCCAACGTTAAGTCATATCGGACGATGAATGAAATGATGTTGAAATGAGTACAGGGCACATAGAGCTTACAGTTACCATTCATCTTTAAGATAAGGGGAAAAAATTGGAAAACTCTTACTCAGATAACCCTCCCCGACCTAGATTAGGACTGGAGACACCTTGAACGTGAGGCACTGTATCACCACGCTACAGAGACGTGCTGAGTGTAAGTCTATATCTACAAACATTGATTTTTTTTATTAAAAAGAATATTTTCGGCATCTTTCTAGAATGTGAGGAGATGATCTTCTTGAAGTACATTAAGTATGCTAATTCCAAATAAAATGCGAATTGTCTGCGAACAGCCTCAGAAGATCTCTTCATTCTTAATGACTTTTGTAAATTGTCGAGTTTCTTTGCTTAGTTTTTCTTAATGAACGTTCCTTAATGCTGTGGTAATCATCCCTCTATATTGGGCGGTAAAGTCACTTTAATTTTGCTCAGAGCTCTCCACCAGGCATGAGGTTCTTCCACGTACTCTAAATTAGGACATGACACCACTGACTTTGTTTTTCTTCTAAGGAAGATCATGCTAAGAATTTTACGCCCGATAAAAATCCATAGCTCTCCGCTAGGGTTGACCTCGCAACCTGAAGAGCCACAGAGTTGCATATTATTCCAAACCGTGAAAAGAGATAGACCAAACGGTACTTTACAAAAGCGTAGTTGTTAAAACACAATTTATGTTTTCTCTTTGTTTTGTTTTTTCTGTCCTGGCTCAAAGATGTCCCCTTATGTTATAGAACGCATAATCCCCTATGGGGGGACATCTCGGGCAGTACGAAATTCATGTCAGTATGCAAATATACTTTTATACTTTTAAGTATATTGAATATGATATTTGTGACACTTCAATTCAGTATTGCAAGCTTTGTCTTTTTCAAGGTGGCAACCCTGAGTACAGCCCATAGAACATATGAAACGACATTGACGAATGGAGTTAAGCACTGTTAGCAGAAAATTTTCTTTGGGCCACAATCTCAACAATAATAATTCAATAACAGTACCTAACCGAACATACAAAAAGAATACGGCATAGTGTTGAATGGAGCTATGTATGTAGCCGAGGAAGTAATTAAATATCTGTTAACAAATAAGAAAAACAGGTCAACCTTGAATTACAGGTATGTATTATGTGTTAGCTGTCAGTATGGTCTTGAGAGATACATTACAATGAGTCGACATTTATGGACGTTTAATTATTTCATGCATGTTACCTTTTGATGCCTTGGCACTAACCCCGTTAACCCCAGTGCAGTTCCTCTGTCAGTTTTCCTTGGGCTAAAGTGGTTCTTTTTATTATTACTATTTTTATTTTATATTTTAAGGACGCCCTTTAATTGCTGTGGTTCTCAACGTTCCATTTGGTGTTGGGAGTTTGATCATGTAGGTATGTTTAAGGACACTGGACTACCGCGTCATTAGCTGGTATTGTAAGCTAGGTTACGGAAAACAGTAATACAAAAGAAAATCAAAGCTAAAGCAAGTATTACCTGCCTGACTAATGAGTGTAGTTGATGTGGTAGGTCAGAGAACGCGGAAATATAGTATAGTACAGTCTGACCATCAAAACAGCAGCAGTCCATATATTTTATTTTTTATGTATTACTTTATTTTTCTTCTTTTTTTTTCTTTTTCGAAATCAATATCCCATCAGATTAAGTACATCGGTGGTCTGAAAAGTTTCCGAACTAATAAAGACACAAGAAATTTTTTCGGTCTTTTTTCCCCTTACTTTTCAACATAGTCTCCTTGTAACTCTTCGCACTTCTCCCAGCGACGCTCCCATCTCTGTAACCCGTCCAAATAGTACTCGGCGTTTTTCAACATAGTCTCCTTGTAACTCTACACACTTCTCCCAGCGATGTTCTCATCTCTGTAACCCGTCTAAATAGTACTCGGCGATTTCCTCTGCAAAATAATTGTTCATGAAGGAGATTGCCTCTTCATTTGACGAAAATATCTGTCTCCCGAGCAAAATTTTCAGATGAGGGAACAAATAGAAATCGGCTGGAGCTAGATCTGGTGATTCAAGCAGTTCAAACCGTAATTCGTGGATTTTCACCATTGCAACCGCTGAGGTGTGAGACGGTGCATTGTCTTGGTGAAACAGGAATTTCTTTTTCTGCAAATGTGGCCGTTTTTCCGCAAGTTCTGCCTTCAGCTTGTCTATGCTCCTGTAATGGCCTTTCCTTTTTGAAGATAATCGATTAAAATAACTCCATGACTATCCCCCCCCCCAAAAAAAAGAAAAACAGTCCCCATCACTTTCCCAGCCGAAAAGCAGCTTTTTGCCTTTTTGGAGTCGGTTCCCCCTTTGCAGTCCACTGTTTGGACTGTATTTTTGTTTCGGGCGTATAATGGCGTATCCAAGTTTCATCTACAGTAATTAATCGGTGCCAAAAGTCGGATTTATTGTGCCTAAACTGCGTCAACAGAGCGTTGGAAATATTCATTCGAACACGTTTTTGGGCTAATGCGAGCAAACGCGGCACCATACGCGCGGAAAGCATTTTCATGCCTAAATGTTGATTTAATATGTGACAAACACGTTCTTTTGTCATATTCATAGCCTCTGCTATCTCCCTCACTTTAATTCGGCGGTCGTCTAACACCATTTGGTGAACTTTGGCGATTTTCTTAGGTAGTTGCAGTTTTTGGACGTCCCGAATTTTCATCGTCTCCCAAGCTCTTACGGCCACGTTTAAATACAGCTGCCCAAAATTTCACTGTAGTAAATGATGGTGCAGAGTCCCCATACACAGAATCCAACTCATCTTTGATTTGTGTAGGCGTATTGTCTTTCAAAAACAAATATTTAATGACAGCTCGATACTCGGTTTTGTACATTTTCATAAAAAACACTTACATCAACTCAGTCATACGACTGTTACATAACAACTGAGCGTCAAAAATTGCTGAAACTTGGTGAGTAACAGATTAATTAACGAAATTTACTAGCTTTTAGTTACGAGTGCTGCCATCTTGATGTTGATTTAGGAAACTGTTCAGACCACTCTCGTATTCTCCTGAATGTGTCCTTCTACCTTCAAAAGGGTTTTTTTTTCGTTAACAACATTCCTAAGTTTACAAGCCGTAGGAGTTTCTCTTTGCTGTTCGTAAAACTTGAGAAAAATTCAATACACATTTTTCAAATTCATCGAGTTCGAACTTTTTTGGATGTCGGTGACGTTGAAAGTTTGTCTCCGTACACTCTAACTTTAACCTATTTCACTACATTATGTACAGTTCGTTCACTGCCGTTGCTGTTATACATTTAACGTAATAATTAGGCCTTTGTGTTTCTCTTATTTACAAAACTGTAAGAAGTTGGATATTAATTTTATACTTTGTGAACGTATGATGGTGTTTACATTTTGAATTGATTTGAACCCATACACTATAAGAATCTTAACTGCTGTATTATCGAACAGTACAGGGAATGGTGACGTAATACCTCGCATTTGTTTTTTATTAAAGCTTCCACTCTTGGCCCTCTGCATTCCATCTTAAATTAAATGTGAAGTGTTTAACGCCCGCTTTTACTATATACGGCACCACAAGCGGTGACACTGATGATACATGAGATGAAGATGGAGCACCGGTTATTATTATTATTTGGTATATATAAGGGCGCTCAACTACGATGGTCATCAGCGCCCTTTAAAAAACTAGTCATGGCAAAAGCCAGATATAAAACTTTCTAAAAACTATACAAATGTAACAAAACCAATTAAAAATACACGTACATAAAAAACATCAATCAAAACCTACTAAACATTTCTTTCACTATATCCTAAACTCTAAACTAGACAAGAATATAAAAACCTTCTCCACGGGTCTCCACGCACGGCCTACACGTGGGTGGGCCTGTTGACCGTCTCCCTCAACCACGAAGAGGAGCCCACACGATGGAGTCTGTTGGCTCTTGTCCCTGGGTGCGCCAAACCCGTACCTACTGAAGTAGGCCACGGGAGGGGGGGGAGAACCGGTGGAATGAGATGGCGGGGGAAACCGGAGGTGTCGGAGAAAACTCGCCTCAGCGCCGTGTTGTCCACCACAAATCTCACTTTGCGGTCGCCTGGGATCGAACCCGGGCCGCCTTGGTGAGAGCCAAGCGGTCTAACCACTGAGCCTCGGCGTGGCCGCATTCCATCTTCAGACAGCTAGTGTATACAGAACTAATCACGAGAAAAGCCAAAAAATAAACGTAAACATAAAATAAAGCTCCTGAAATACTCACAGATAAATATCAATACTGTCATGTGATTATCGGAAGGCATGGCTAGCTAGCAGCAAGGTGGACAACCGGAGACATTTAGATCACGCCTACCCATTTATCTTGTAGCGCTAACGAGGGGATGGTTGGAAAAAAATCACTAGCCATCTCTTTCCCTTCCCCCATTGACATCTGGAACCTTCAGGATGATTCACTGAGCCGCGAAACTTCCAGGCACAGCGATCTGCGTATATGAGGGATGACGTGGACAGTTCAGTTGAGTTCTTGGCGAGCAGCCACAGGAGCGCCGTGCTAGTGAACGGACTGGAAGACTGTGTACGTTCATCGGAGTTGGCGACGGAAAAAGTGTTGCACATCCTGTTATGGCACCGTAGTTGTTAAACTCCGGGGCAAACGGCAAGCGGACTTAGCAGCCGCGTCCGCCTCCTTGTTCCCGGAAATCCGTAGGTTTTAGTCCGTTTCAGTCAGTAGGCTTGGGGACTAACTTGTTGGGTGTTTTAGGGGACGACCCAGTGGCCGTGGTTAAGGCACTGCGGTTTGTTGCCGAAATTGGTTTTAATAAACAAGTCTGACTTGCATTTTATATTTGTTAATTTTAGAGATTTTAAATTATTAGTACTGGGATGAGTTTTTTATGTACTTTTAATAGTTGAGTGTTTTTATTGTATTTTACCATTTAGCTTAATTTGTGTATCTTTTAGGTTTTAGTGTTGACTTCGGGCCCAAATGACCTTGTTGTCGACGGGCCCTAAAACACCACACACTCACTCACTAAAGAACATTTTGAGTTTGTGCAATTAGACTTTTAATTTCACGAACCCACAAAGTCACAATACATAAAACTAATCATGGCAAAATATGGATATAAGGTAGAAGTTTAAAATTTATAGAGATTTGGCCGACTTTGCTTTCCTTCTGAAGGAAGCCAGACTAAAGATTTTCCCGAAAATAATCTATCGTCCTCCACCGTATTTTTAACCTGTAGCTAGCATGTTATCCCTAGTCCATGTGGGACGAAATTTGAGTAAATTGGCGGTCAAGATTTATGGTAACTAGAAAAAAACTTACAAAACTACACTCCTGGAAATGGAAATAAGAACACATTGACGCCGGTGTGTCAGACACACCATACTTGCTCCGGACACTGGAAGAAGGCTGTACAAGCAATGATCACACGCACGGCACAGCGGACACACCAGGAACCGCGGTGTTGGCCGTCGAATGGCGCTAGTTATGCAGCGTTTGGGCACCGCCGCCGTCAGTGTCAGCCAGTTTGCCGGGGCATACGGAGCTCCATCGCAGTCTTTAACACTGGTAGCATGCCGTAACAGCGTGGGCATGAACCGTATGTGCAGTTGATGCACTTTTGAGCGAGGGCGTATATTGGCCATGCGGGAGGCCGGGTGGACGTACCGCCGAATTGCTCAACACGTGGGGCGTGAGGTCTCCGCTGTTCATCGATGTCGTCACCAGTGGTCGGCGGAATGTGCACGTGCCCGTCGACCTGGGATCGGACCGCAGCGACGCACGGATGCATGCCAAGACCGTCGGATCCTACGCAGTGCCGTAGGGGACCGCACCGCCACTTCCCAGCAAATTAGGGACACTGTTGCTCCTGAAGTATCAGTGAGGACCATTCGCAACCGTCTCCATGAAGCTGGGCTACGGTCCCGCGCACCGTTAAGCCGTCTTCCGCTCACGCCCCAACATCGTGCAGCCCGCCTCCAGTGGTGTCGCTACAGCCGTGAATGCAGGGACGAATGGAGACGTGTCGTCTTCAGCGATGAAAGTCGCTTCTGCCTTGGTGCCAATGATGGTCGTATGCGTGTTTGGCGCCATGCTGGTGAGCGCCACAATCAGGACTGCATACGACCGAGGCACACGGGGCCAACACCCGGCATCATGGTGTGGGGAGCGATCTCCTACACTGGCCGTACACCTCTGGTGATCGTCGAGGGGACATTGAATATTTCACGGTACATCCAAACCGTCATCGAACCCATCGTTCTACCATTCCTAGACCGGCAAGGGAACTTGCTGTTCCAACAGGACAATGTACGTCCGCATGTATCCCGTGCCACCCAACGAGCTCTAGAAGGTGTAAGTCAACTACCCTGGCCAGCAAGATCTCCGGATCGGTCCCCCATTGAGCATGTTTGGGACTGGATGAAACGTCGTCTCACGCGGTCTGCACGTCCAGCAAGAACGCTGGTCCAACTGAGGCGCCAGCTGGAAATGGCATGGCAAGCCGTTCCACAGGACTACATCCAGCATCTCTACGATCGTCTCCATGGGAGAATAGCAGCCTGCATTGCTGCGAAAGGTGGATATACACGGTACTAGTGCCGACATTGTGCATGCTCTGTTGCCTGTGTCTATGTGCCTATGGTTCTGTCAGTGTGCTCATGTGATGTATCTGACCCCAGGAATGTGTCAATAAAGTTTCCCCTTCCTGGGACAATGAATTCACGGTGTTCTTATTTCAATTTCCAGGAGTGTATTTGAAAAGCGTTAGGGAGGTTGAGATAAGGGACACAAATGATAGCTCAACTTCCAGAAAGGTCACTGAAAACTACGACTAATAGGTATTATCTGACTTAACCTACAAATATGTGACGTTTACTTCCCAGATATTGTTTATAAAGTTATTCTATAGTGATCTAGAAAGGTTTTATGGTGAAAATACAAATGCAACTTTCACCCAAAGAGAATGTTTTGTGCCTACATTCCGAGGGGAGATATGATGAGGGAACTTCCATGGGCTGCCAACAGTGCCTAACGGTTTCAATCTTGATGACTCATTCACACATGCGAGCTGCAAAACCACCGGAGGCGATACACAGAAGGTTGTTATTTCACAGGATCAAAAAAACTTTCCAAAGTGTAGGCCTTCACACCAACACGTGTCTTTCCACACTTCGTAGTTTATGATGGTATGGGATAGATGGCAGGAAACATATTCCTCGTAGACACTGAGGGAATACTTGATTGATAGGTCGTTATCACCCTCTCTAGGCTGCTCTAATAGGGAAGGGTCTTCTGGTCACAGAAACTGTTAGGGACTATGCATATTTGTCTATGTGCGGTCGATTCTTCACTACATCACTTCCTCCTGGGGTATGATAGCAATATATCTCGTGTACATCGCAATGGGATGCAATGTCGTAGTGGGCTGGAGCGTGTACTCTGGTTCCCTGGCACGGAATGCTCCCAGGTTCGATCCTACCTGTGGAGTGCGGACTTTAAATCCCTAGCGTGAGCACACAGCAACGTCAGTAATTCGAGGAAAATGAAATGAAATGTGTATTGTTTAACGCCTGCTTTTACTACATACGGCACCGCAGGCGGTGACTTTGATGGTACATGAGATGAAGATGGAGCACCGGTGGAATGAGATGGCGGGGGAAACCGGAGGTCCCGGAGAAAACCCGCCCCAGCGCCATGTTGTCCACCACAAATCTCACTTTGCGGTCACCTGGGATCGAACCCGGGCCGCCTTGGTGACAGCCAAGCGGTCTAACCACTGAGCCACGGCGCGGTCTCTTAATTCGAGGAGCTGCAATAGGTAGCGAATCCTGAATGTAGTCAAAGACTACCAGCCTTTAGCTGGGGGTACTGAGACGCTGACCACATTCCCCACCCGTATCGGTTGGGTGATCATATCTTGCGTATGTGGGCGTGAGGTCGGCAGCTGGGTTGCCACGCCCAATTACTCTTTTATTACTGTTTATTTCTACACCACAATGTGTGGAATTCTCCCTCAATTTTATATCCCGTATCACTCCCCGTAGGGGAGAGCATCCGTCCCCTTCAGATGGCGTGGCTACGGACCCCTAGTACTCGTGGTACCTTTAACGTTACGAGATGAATCTAGGGCCAAACATTCGAACCCCTTCCTGATTGGGAGTTGTTCGGATTGGGTTGGACTCGAGGGGGGCAGTGGTTCCCGATATTCGTGGGAGATCGGTACGTCTCCGGACGGGATTGAGGGAATACATAATATTCCCGCATACTAGCCAGCAGAGCTAGTAGAAGGTGTGCTAGATCACCAGGCGGCCCCACCGAGGTCATATCGGTAGCCTTTCCATTTTGGAGTTGGCGCGCGTAAGTGGCGTATCCACTTTAATCCCGTCCTGAGTCCACAGGACCAGATGGGGGGGGGCTTTTTAGTCTCTAGGTCTTGCCCTATGGAAAGCTCCACGAAGGCGCTGGGTGCCCTTTTGGGACAGCTCAGTAACTCCCTGGTCGTAAGAGGGGGGTGTTCAGTCTTCACTCTGTGAGGATCCGCCCTGGCAGATACCCTCGAGTTTATATATATCCCGTATCCCTATACCGAAATTTTATTCAAATGCAGTTATTTTCCTATAACCTTGCTTAAACTGAACTTATTAAATAAATTCTGTGGCTAATTGATAAAGTCCTGTGCTTAATATCAATGAAGCTGCTTGTTAGATCTTCATAATCTACAGTGCGATCCATATAAACCTGAACCATATCATTAGACCCTAACTTTTGAATCAATAATAGGACACACGTACAACTTTGGGAGAATAAAATACACAATTAGAAGATTACATTATACTATTTACATCTCAGAGAAAATGTTGGAAGTGTCCTCCACCAGCATCTATACCTGTTTACCCTCGTCTCACCATAATTTCTGAAGTTTTACGGAGAGTAACCTTGCCAATGTTACTTATTTTGGTTCGAATGAATTCCTTGAGGACATCAATTGTCCCTGGCCTATTCTTGTACACTCTATTGTTTTAGATAACGCCCACAAGAAAACATTCTGTGAGGTTAGGTCAAGGGATCTGGGAGGCCATAGACCTTTTGAGATGATTCGATTATCAAAGAAACTGGTTACAAGTTCCATGGTGTCATTAGATGTATGACACGTTGCTTCATCTTGTGTGGAAATAACCTTCTCTCAATTCGATATCATCCAGCTGCTCCACTAATGTATTAAAGATACCCATATAAACTTCAGTGTCTACAGTCGCATCAAAGAAACTGGTTACAAGTTCCATGGTGTCATTAGATGTATGACACGTTGCTCCATCTTGCTGGAAATAACCTTCTCTCAATTCGATATCATCCAGCTGCTCCACTAATGTATTAAAGATACCCATATAAACTTCAGTGTCTACAGTCGCATCAAAGAAACTGGTTACAAGTTCCATGGTGTCATTAGATGTATGACACGTTGCTCCATCTTGCTGGAAATAACCTTCTCTCAATTCGATATCATCCAGCTGCTCCACTAATGTATTAAAGATACCCATATAAACTTCAGTGTCTACAGTCGCATCAAAGAAACTGGTTACAAGTTCCATGGTGTCATTAGATGTATGACACGTTGCTCCATCTTGCTGGAAATAACCTTCTCTCAATTCGATATCATCCAGCTGCTCCACTAATGTATTAAAGATACCCATATAAACTTCAGTGTCTACAGTCGCATCAAAGAAACTGGTTACAAGTTCCATGGTGTCATTAGATGTATGACACGTTGCTCCATCTTGCTGGAAATAACCTTCTCTCAATTCGATATCATCCAGCTGCTCCACTAATGTATTAAAGATACCCATATAAACTTCAGTGTCTACAGTCGCATCAAAGAAACTGGTTACAAGTTCCATGGTTTCATTAGATGTATGACACGTTGCTTCATCTTGCTGGAAATAGCCTTCTCTGAATTCAATAGCATCCAGCTGCTCCACAAATGTATTGAAGATACCCATATTAACTTCAGTGTCTGCAATCGTATCAAAGAAAATGGGTCCAACGATCCATAGATGTTGGTGGAGGACACTTCCAACAATTTTCTCTGATATGTAAATAATGTAATGTAATCATGTAATGTAATGTAAATGATGTATTATATTCTCCCAAAGTTGTACGTGTGTCCTATTATTGCTTCAAAAGTTATGGTCTACTGAAGTGGTTCAGGTTTATATGGATCGCACTGTATAAAGGAGAACAGTGTAAAGATAAATGAAAAGTTGAAGTCTAATTCGACATATTTACTAATACGAACAAATACAATTAAACAAATAAACAATTAGTTAAATAACGAAGTACGTTATGTAGCTTATCTGCTCCAAAGACTCGAAATTATTAAATTTACCTGTTAATGTCAAATAGGTATTAATTAGAGAAATTTTTGAAGAAAGGGTCATCAGCAAAGTAGCATAACCACCGAGTTGCGAGTTTTATTTATGAGGGGATTTAAAACATAAAATCGTATCGGAACAACCCGCATACATTGGAAGATCTGAAAGACAATATCAGAAGATAAATTACTGTAACCACTTTCTTTTATAATCGAATAATCTCAAAAGATCTGTGGCCCCCCAGATCCCCTGACCTAACTTCAACGGATTTTTTCTTGTGGGGATATCTAAAAAGCAGAGTGTACAAGAATAGGCCACGGACAATTGAATTTTTTTTTTTTTTTTTTTTTTTTTTTTTTTTTTTGGTAATGTACGTCCTCCAACGTTAAGTCATATCGGAAAGTGAGTGAATTTGGTGAAATGATGCTCAAATGAGTCCAAGGTCCATGGAGCATACAGTTACCCGACATTCCTCTTTTTAGGATATGGGAAATCCCCGGAGAAAACCTTATCCAGGCAACTCACCCTAACCGAGATTCGAACTCGCGACTTCTTGAACGTGAGGCAGATAATCTACCATCTACGCTACCGAGGCGGGCACGGACAATTGATGTTCTCAAGGAATCCATTCGAACCGAAATAAGTAACATTGACGAGGATACTCTCCGTAAAACTTCAGAGAATATGGTGAGACGAGTACAAACATGTACAGATGCTGGTGGAGGACACTTCCAACATTTTCTCTCTGAGATATAAATAGTGTAATGTAATCTCCCAATTGTGCATTATATTCTCCCAAAGTTGCACGTGAGTCCTATTATTTGTTCAAAAGTTATGGCCTATTGAAGTGGTTCAGGTTTATTTGGATCGCACTGTAGTTGTTTAAAATACCAATAACAATAATGAAAAATATCAAAACTTTGTGTTTGTCTACTGAGATTCAAAGTCAACTTCAATTTTGGAAGCAATGTTTTGAAACTATTATTTGTGATCATAAGTGACAGGCAAATTTTGAGAACTTCAATATTTGGGAAACAATATTTGACATTTTTCTAGGAGTTTCACATCGCCTCTTCTGAGTGACCTCGGTTGGGACGGGAACCTGTCAGGTGGTGCGGCACTAATGGGTTTTAGCGGCTTGTGAGTAGCCTCTGGCGTCGTTGGATGTGTTCGTACAAAAAACGTTAGGGGCCCCATCTATGCTTTCGCCCGTGGTCATCTGGATTTGATCACACGTGCTTCTCCCTCCAACGTGTTACGGTAGAAGCACAAAGGGCTAGATTGTCTAACATGCTGTGCTGTGTCCCTGTTACTGGAGCCCTCTACATATACCTTTATCTATACCTGACTAATGACTTGTTCCATTTTCTTCGTCATTTTTTAACCTCGGGAAGAACACCTTGAACTGAATACTTGCCTTCCTCAAATAATCGTCTAAGTCGTTACATGTTTCTGCTCTTACAGGATATGCTTCATTAGTGCGTAGGTAT
>CM060947.1:23113594-23356094 GCA_030765055.1 Mantis religiosa
TTGGACTCGAGGGGGCAGTGTCTTCCCGCCACCCACGGGCAATTGGGTACCTCCGGCCAGGCTATTGGCCGCTCGGAGGGGGTAGAGGGTTGCCTCATAAGTCCCGGGTGCTAGCCTGCAGAGCTAGTAGCTGGTGAGCTAGACACCGGCGGCCCTACCAAGGTTTTTGGTAGCTGGTTCATTAAGGACCGGCGCGTAAGTGGCGTATCCACTTCCGTCCTGTCTGCCGTGTGCAGGCGGGGGGGGGGCAGTTTATAAAATAGGTACTGTCCTACGGTAAATAGACCCGAGAGGCCCGGGTTCTGGTCCTGCGGGGCCAGGACTAATGGGAGTAGATCCTCACATTTACTTTAACTCGCTCCCCTACAGCGGGACGGCAACGAGCCCAGCAGCCGAGCCCTAAGGGTAGAGTAGCCGTATTCCCATAAAAGTCCTGGGTGTTCAGCGGGCGAGGCTGTTTTCATTATCCGCTTGGCGCCTCATGTATGCCAGTTCCTTCCTCTCTCCCTCCCACCCAGCCGTATGCGTCAACCTGTATGCGCAAAGGTCAGTGTGTATCCTCATCTAGACGAGTGAACTTGGTTATCACGTGCTTTGTTGGGAACACTAAATCTGTGAAACTTATCAGTTAGAACGCAGTTAAAGAAAAACTAAAGCCTAATCTTCCAGAAAAGTCTGTTCTTGTGATAGACAACGCTTCATATCACAATGTGACCAGAGAAAAACGCCCCACAGCGAACACAAAAATGCAGGATATGCAAGACTGGTTGGTTAAGCATAGGATTCCGTTCGGAGGCCATATGCTGAAAGCGAACTATATGATCTTATAAAGTTGCATTAGCCAAAACATAAGATATATATTGGGGATGCTTTTTAGAAGAAGATGGGGACGTAGTTCTCCGCTTCCCACCGTACCATCCCGACCTGAATGCTACAGAAAAAATTTGGGCAAATGTAAAAGAATGGGTTGCGCCTTGCAATGTGAGCTTCAACATGGGAGACGTGTGGCGTTTGTGCGAACAGCGATTTGGTGAAATATGAGAAGCAGAATGGGGTCCAGTTTGCCGGCATGTTCACCAAGTGGAAGAGAAATATATAAAAACTGAGGATCTCCTAGAAACAGAGGTGGAAAAGCTAACGATCACTGTTAATGACGACAGTAGCAGCAGTGATTCGGAGAGTGATTACACAGCAACATCTGAGTATGAGTGCAGCAGCAGAGCCGAGAGGTACGTTTTCGAGGGATGTGCAGACGACATGCTGGACGGCATCGAGGAACTTCCCCAATCACCTCACGCCTAAGCCACGCCCATCGGTGGTGAGAGTCGCTATTAAGGTAAGCAATGCATTATGCCAGGGTTTTTACGGAAGTAACCTAACTCTACCAGGCGGGCGATGCGAGCCCCCAAAGGTCCCTGGCTGGTGGTCCGGTAATGGTCCCAGCAGAGGAGCGGAGACCAGCAAGTTTTCCTCAGAGCTTATCTTCCTGCCATGCACCGCCGAATCTCCCGCAGACACTTCTACCCTAAAAGAGACCACCAGAGATAATATGAAGTGATAATGCAGATTGCCTGGAAGGACATGAAATTCTGGGGATGTAATAAACCTACGCAGCATTTGTCTAGTGACCCGGGAACCCCCCCCCCCCCAAAAACATGGGTTAGGTAGGTCAGCCACGGGAATCGAACCCGCATCTCCCAAATGCGGGCCAAAGATGAAACCGCCTGAGCTATCTCGCTCGGTGGTGCATCGGGGAACAAATACATTTTTAATATTTAAGTTTGATTTATGAGTCACTATGTTTACACTCAAACTTCACTTACTTGTTGTTGTATAACTGAAACGTTTTCAAGATCATTCGATCTCATCCTCAGCTGTTTGGTGACTAAATGAACCTTCCTCTTCTTCCACTACTACGGAGCTCCGATCACTCTGCCATCTGGTGTTAGGGGCACTAAGTTTTAATACTTCATTTAATGCCGGGACTTCAAAATTTATAACTTTATCACGATTTTTAATGTAAATTTATATTGAGGAATTAATCCTTAAAGAATTAATCCTTTTAAATACATTACTCCGGTATATTGGGTGATTTTTTATTAATTAGAGCCAACTGAAAAATTCAATGCCATGGCCGGGATTTGAACCACGGATCTACTGGTTTCCGTCCTTGAGCTACCACGGTCAACGTGCCTTCCTGACATTAAATTCTCCAATTGACTCATCATATTTCCCGGTAGACCACTTTAGGGTTCTCAAATTTGCGACAACCACTTGTGGCGACTTACTATTGTAAGCACTTAATTACCAGGATTTTTATCGTAGATTATTTTTAATGTAAATTTATATTGAGGAATTAATCCTTAAAGAATTAATCCTTTTAAATACATTACTCCGGTATATGGGTGAGTCAATTGGAGAATTTAATGTCAGGAAGGCACGTTGACCATGGTAGCTCAAGGGTAGAGCAACTGGACGGAAACCAGTAGATCCGTGGTTCAAATCCCGGCCATGGCATTGAATTTTTCAGTTGGCTCTAATTAATAAAAAATCACCCAATATACCGGAGTAATGTATTTAAAAGGATTAATTCTTTAAGGATTAATTCCTCAATATAAATTTACATTAAAAATCGTGATAAAGTTATAAATTTTGAAGTCCCGGCATTAAATGAAGTATTAAAACTTAGTGCCCCTAACACCAGATGACAGAGTATTCGGAGCTCCGTAGTAGTGGAAGAAGAGGAAGGTTCATTTAGTCACCAAACAGCTGAGGATGAGATCGAATGATCTTGAAAACGTTTCAATTATACAACAACAAGTAAGTGAAGATTGAGTGTAAACATAGTGACTCATAAATCAAACTTAAATATGAAGAATACTTCACTGTTAATAATGCTTCTGTTTTTAATATTTATAACAATTACATTTTGGTATGTGGGAAGCCAATTTACAATCTGAAGACGTAGCTCGTAAGTGAATAATAATACAGAACTGCATACATAAAACATGACGCCACTACATGCGCGAAAATTGGTACAGACACACCTCCTTCTTAATATACTGTAAACCCGTAAAATGTCACGAGAACTTGTGGTGACGACACAAATGGATGCAAGGGTACCGTTACGTAATAAGTTCTGTAAAAAACATTTCTTTGTAGTTATTAAATGAATATTCCATTCACACTAATTGAGTTTTTACTTTCCCCACTGCGTGCGTGTGACTGTGTGTGTGTGTGTGTGTGTCTGTGTGTGTGTGTGTGTGTGTGTGTGTGTGTGTGTGTGTGTGTGTATGTATGTGTGTGTTTATGTAAAGTATTCCATAGTAAAATTCATCTTAGGAAAATTCTTTGCTACTTTGACTCAGTGGTTAGACCGCTTGGCTCTAACCAAGGCGGCCTGGGTTCGATCCCAGCTGACCGCAAAGTGAGATTTGTGATGGACAACATGGCGCTGGGGCGGGTTTTCTCCGGAATCTCCGGTTTTCCCCGCCATCTCATTCCACCGGTGCTCCAGCTTCATCTCATGTATCATCAGTGTCATCGCCTGCGGTGCCGTATGTAGTAAAAGCGGGCGTTAAACTCTATACACACACACACACGCACACATACATACACACACACTTTGCTACTTTGAGCTACTAAAATTAAAATCTTGTCAAGGGCAATGAAATATTTATACAGAATCACTAACTTGGAAGATGGCAATATAATTAAAGAATGTTTTCATATTCAAAGGAGAAGTAATTGGGGTGGGTCTTGGGCACATAAAATGTATGACTTGTTGAAGCAGATAGGTATGGGTCATTCTTGGATAAATGCAGAGTATGGGTATAGAGGCTTCTGGAAAGAAGTTAAGCTAAGATTAGAAGATATTGACAGACAAGACATTTTGCCAATACAAGTGACAAAAGCTCACTGAGATTATATAGAGAAATAAAAACAACCTGGGGGAGGGAAGGATATATAGATATATGTAGTAAGTTAGGGCGAGAAGGTTTTGCTTGGGCGAGAACAGGAGTGAGAAACTTGAGAGGTATAGGTCAAGAGAGGGAGCTAGATAAATGTCCATTGTGTGGAGAAGAGAATGCAGATTTCCATTGTATATTAAATTGTAGTCAAACAAAGGTATGGAGATAGCAGGCCTGGCTACGTAAATGGGACAATTTGGGGGCCGAAGTAAAAATTAGAAAAATGTTGTCAGTAAAAGGAGAAAAGAACAGGAGAAATATAGGGAATTATTTAGGGAAAGTTAAAGAGAAATGGCTAAGAACAATTAAGAGAAAAATGTAGAGTGGGATAGGTGAAATGGCAAAAAGTGTAAAAAGGAGCAGAGGGCCTCCAATACACAAAAACCTAGGGTTAGGTGTATGGGGACCGAATTACTATTCAATGGTGGGCAACATGATAACATGATAGGATTTTCAGGATTTAGGAATATATGGCATATTTCAGTATGGATTTTATAATTGGAATCTTGATTTTGTTATTCCATTTGTTGATGTAAAAGGAAATAAATTACTACTAATTAAAAATTACTACTACTTTGAACAAGTGCATTAGAAATGTTGACCAGTAATTCTGATTGCATCAATCTAATGCAAGTTTCAATCCCCATATAAGCTTTTAGATATCCAAGTAGATGTTTTTGTGAACCTCCGAACCTAATATAGATATGCATGAGAGAGTAAGAAGTGTAAAACTCCAAAAAGAGATGGGAAAAATACCTAAAGTCCTTCATCAATTATTACCACTGAATTGTTTTTTCTCTCCTTGTACTTCTGTGGGAGTTTGTACTTGATCTTAAGCACTATGTCCCCCATATGTTATAACACTTGACAGATATATCTACAGGAAATAACTCGTAAAAGAAGGATGCCACGTGCCACTTTAAGGACACACAGCGACCCTCGCAATATATAACAAACGGAGTAGCAAAGAACCAGGAATAAACAAACGGAAACAAAAACAGCTCCAAACGCTCTTTCTATACTTATTTTAGTTTATAGGTGTGTAATTGAATTTTGTGGTTAATCATACAGTTATCTCCTCTTGGGGAAAAACAAGATTTTTTAGGTAAGGTACAGCATTGATCGCTTCCTCTCTAGGCGTTATTATTTTTTATATTTTATTAGTCACTTATGAAAAATTTAGCAATACCATTTTCAAACACTTCCGGTGACACTTTTACAGTTAGTATTCTAGAGCCCCAACAGATGGCATACTTAAATACTCTGTCAATATAATTCCGTTCCATTATCTCACCGTGAATTACTGCTTGTTAGAGATAAGGAAAGAAAATCAGTCAAAGTAAGTTTTCTTTATAAGTAAAAACAGCAGTTTGGTATTGCATGGTGTGGCAAATGCTTGTAATGGAATGTTTATTTATAAAAGCAGAGCTGAGTGAGCTTTCATAATTATGAATGCCTCTTACTGGAAGCTATTTTGAAACTACAAACTGCTTCTATGTATATCCGAGGGCTGTTCATTAAAGAATGGTCACAATTTTTTTGACAACGTACCTCTACTGATCCTCATAATTTTGATGGTCCTTCTCAAAATAGTCTCCCCTGAATGCCATGCACTTGTCCCAGCGTTTCTGTAAGTCTTTCAAAGACATGCTGGAAACCATTTTTGAGAGGTCCTTCAAAATCGCCTCCGCAGCCTTCACCATTGCTTCTGATGATGGATAATGCCTCCCACGAAGGCAATGCCTCCCTTCTTCAAGTTAGGGAATAGAAAAAAGGCACATGTGGCTAAATCCGGACTATAGGGAGGGTGAGGGAGGCACCTCACGTTGATTTTGGCAAGATATTCAGCAACATTGGCAATATGCGGCCGCGCATTATCGTGTTGCAGCATCCAGCCTGCTTCACGGAAATGTGGTCTTTTGTGCCTGATATGGACTTGTAATGTTTTCAGGACATCCCTGTAGTATTATCCAGTTACTGATGTGTGTGCAGGTACAACATGCTGATAAACCATTCCATGAATATCAAAAAATGAGATGACCATAACTTTCTCAGAAGAAGCAATCACTTTTGCTTTTTGGGGGGGTTGGTGATGAAGGACATTTCCACGCTGCTCTTTGCTGTTTGCTCTCAGGATCAAAATTATGTAGTCAAGTTTCATCAGCAGTGACTAAGTTTGAAAGAAACTCCGGATATTCCACTAACATGAACTTTAACTACATGTTACCTCCATTGCAGCGGTGGGTGATACAGAACAGTGTGAACTTGCCTGGTTCTCACAGACGGGAACCAGGAGAACCAACAATGAAACTACTACGGCGTGTTTGTTTCACATTAAGCTAACAGAATATAATAATATTGAATTTTAGTTTTATGCTTTCAGAGGGAAAATTGCCGCTTACATTCATATTTATTTTTTATTTTTGGTACGAAATCGAAGACTAACTTGATATACCAAAACAATTAAAGAAATCATTCAAAATGATGAAAAACTCCAACATTGGACATTTTGAAAACAAAAATCATATGTTGCAGATCCTTACACAAATTTGTTGCCTCCATACCACACATAGTCAGCATTGCAGTAACAATACTCTGGTAGATCCTGTCAGAAGGAATAATACTTACCAAAAATAAGTGGAGAAAGTTGGTATGTGTTCCTTTATTTTTAATCAGCGCCCTTTAACCGCTTACTTCATATCGGACGTTGAATGCAATAATGTTCAAATGAACCCGGGGTACATAGAGCTTAGAGTTACCAGACATTCATCTTTCAGGATAAGAGAAACCCTCCAACGTTAAGTCATATCGGACGATGAGTGAAATGAAGTTCAAATGAGTACAGGGTACATAGAGCTTAGAGTTACCAGACATTCATCTTTCAGGATAAGAGAAAACCTCCAACGTTAAGTCATATCGGTCGATGAGTGAAATGAAGTTCAAATGAGTACAGGGTACATAGAGCTTAGAGTTACCAGACATTCATCTTTCAGGATAAGAGAAACCCTCCAACGTTAAGTCATATCGGACGATGAGTGAAATGAAGTTCAAATGAGTACAGGGTACATAGAGCTTAGAGTTACCAGACATTCATCTTTCAGGATAAGGGAAAACGTCCAACGTTAAGTCATATCGGACGATGAATGAAATGAGGTTCAAATGAGTACAGGGTACATAGAGCTTAGAGTTACCAGACATTCATCTTTCAGGATAAGAGAAAACCTCCAACGTTACGTCATATCGGACGATGAATGAAATGAAGTTCAAATGAGTACAGGGTACATAGAGCTTAGAGTTACCAGACATTCATCTTTCAGGATAAGAGAAAACCTCCAACGTTAAGTCATATCGGACGATGAGTGAAATGAAGTTCAAATGAGTACAGGGTACATAGAGCTTAGAGTTACCAGACATTCATATTTCAGCATAAGAGAAAACCTCCAACGTTACGTCATATAGGACGATGAATGAAATGATGTTCAAATGAGTACAGGATACATAGAGCTTAGAGTTTCCAGACATTCATCTTTCAGGATAAGTGAAAACCTCCAATGTTAAGTCATATCAGACGGTAAATAAAATTTTGTTCAAAAGAGTACAGGATACATAGAGCTTAGAGTTACCAGACATTTATCTTTCACGATAAGGGAAAACCTCCAACGTTAAGTCATATCGGACGATGAATGAAATGATGTTCAAATGAACCCGGGGTACATAGAGCTTAGAGTTACCAGACATTCATCTTTCAGGATAAGAGAAACCCTCCAACGTTAAGGCATATCGGACGATGAATGAAATGATGTTCAAATGAGTACAGGGTACATAGATCTTAGAGTTGCCAGACATTCATCTTTAAGAATAAGGGAAAACCTCCAACGTTAAGGCATATCGGACGATGAATGAAATGATGTTCAAATGAGTACCGGGTACATAGAGCTTAGAGTTATCAGACATTCATCTATCAGGATAAGAGAAAACCTCCAACGTTAAGTCATATCGGACGATGAATGATATGATGTTCAAATGAGTACATGGTACATAGAGCTTAGAGTTACCAGACATTAATCTTTCAGGATAAGGTAAAACCTCCAACGTTAAGTCAATTCGGCGGATGAGTGAAATGATGTTCAAATAAGTACATGGTACATAGAGCTTAGAGTTACCAGACATTCATCTTTCAGGATAAGGTAAAACCTCCAACGTTAAGTCATATCAGACGATGAATGAAATGATGTTCAAATGAGTACAGGATACATAGAGCTTAGAGTTACCAGATATTTATCTTTCAGGATAAGGTAAAACCTCCAACGTTAAGTCATATCGGACGATGAATGAAATGATGTTCAAATAAGTACAGGATACATAGAGCTTAGAGTTACCAGACATTTATCTTTCAGGATAAGGTAAAACCTCCAACGTTAAGTCATATCGGACGATAAATGAAATGATGTTCAAATGAGTACATGGTACATAGAGCTTAGAGTTACCAGTCATTTATCTTTCAGGATAAGGGAAAACCTTCAACGTTAAGTCAATTCGGCCGATGAGTGAAATGATGTTCAAATGAGTACATGGTACATAGAGCTTAGAGTTACCAGACATTCATCTTTCAGGATAACGTAAAACGTCCAACGTTAAGTCATATCAGACGCTGAATGAAATGATGTTCAAATGAGTACAGCGTACATAGAGCTTAGAGTTACCAGACATTCATCTTTAAGAATAAGGGAAAACCTCCAACGTTAAGGCATATCGGACGATGAATGAAATGATGTTCAAATGAGTACCGGGTACATAGAGCTTAGAGTTATCAGACATTCATCTTTAAGAATAAGGGAAAACCTCCAACGTTAAGGCATATCGGACGATGAATGAAATGATGTTCAAATGAGTACAGGGTACATAGATCTTAGAGTTACCAGACATTCATCTTTAAGAATAAGGGAAAACCTCCAACGTTAAGGCATATCGGACGATGAATGAAATGATGTTCAAATGAGTACCGGGTACATAGAGCTTAGAGTTATCAGACATTCATCTATCAGGATAAGAGAAAACCTCCAACGTTAAGTCATATCGGACGATGAATGATATGATGTTCAAATGAGTACAGGGTACATAGAGCTGAGAGTTACGAGACATTCATCTTTCAGGATAAGGGAAAACCTCCAACGTTAAGTCATATCGGACGATGAATGAAATGAAGTTCAAATGAGTACAGGATACATAGAGCTTAGAGTTACCAGACATTCATCTTTCAGGATAAGGTAAAACCTCCAACGTTAAGTCATATCGGACGATGAATGAAATGATGTTCAAATGAGTACATGGTACATAGAGCTTAGAGTTACCAGACATTTATCTTTCAGGATAAGGGAAAACCTCCAACGTTAAGTCAATTCGGCCGATGAGTGAAATGATATTCAAATGAGTACATGGTACATAGAGCTTAGAGTTACCAGACATTCATCTTTCAGGATAACGTAAAACGTCCAACGTTAAGTCATATCAGACGATGAATGAAATGATGTTCAAATGAGTACAGGATACATAGAGCTTAGAGTTACCAGACATTCATCTTTCAGGATAAGGTAAAAGCTCCAACGTTAAGTCATATCAGACGATGAATGAAATGATGTTCAAATGAGTACAGGATACATAGAGCTTAGAGTTACCAGACATTCATCTTTCAGGATAGGAGAAAACCTCCAACGTTAAGTCATATCGGACGATGAATGAAATGATGTTCAAATGAGTACATGGTACATAGAGCTTAGAGTTACCAGACATTCATCTTTAAGAATAAGGGAAAACCTCCAACGTTAAGGCATATCGGACGATGAATGAAATGATGTTCAAATGAGTACCGGGTACATAGAGCTTAGAGTTATCGGACATTCATCTTTAAGAATAAGGGAAAACCTCCAACGTTAAGGCATTTCGGACGATGAATGAAATGATGTTCAAATGAGTACCGGGTACATAGAGCTTAGAGTTATCAGACATTCATCTATCAGGATAAGAGAAAACCTCCAACGTTAAGTCATATCGGACGATGAATGATATGATGTTCAAATGAGTACAGGGTACATAGAGCTGAGAGTTACGAGACATTCATCTTTCAGGATAAGGGAAAACCTCCAACGTTAAGTCATATCGGACGATGAATGAAATGAAGTTCAAATGAGTACAGGATACATAGAGCTTAGAGTTACCAGACATTCATCTTTCAGGATAAGGTAAAACCTCCAACGTTAAGTCAATTCGGCCAATGAGTGAAATGATGTTCAAATGAGTACATGGTACATAGAGCTTAGAGTTACCAGACATTCATCTTTCAGGATAACGTAAAACGTCCAACGTTAAGTCATATCAGACGATGAATGAAATGATGTTCAAATGAGTACAGGATACATTGAGCTTAGAGTTACCAGACATTCATCTTTCAGGATAAGGTAAAAGCTCCAACGTTAAGTCATATCAGACGATGAATGAAATGATGTTCAAATGAGTACAGGATACATAGAGCTTAGAGTTACCAGACATTCATCTTTCAGGATAAGAGAAAACCTCCAACGTTAAGTCATATCGGACGATGAATGAAATGATGTTCAAATGAGTACATGGTACATAGAGCTTAGAGTTACCAGACATTCATCTTTAAGAATAAGGGAAAACCTCCAACGTTAAGGCATATCGGACGATGAATGAAATGATGTTCAAATGAGTACCGGGTACATAGAGCTTAGAGTTAACGGACATTCATCTTTAAGAATAAGGGAAAACCTCCAACGTTAAGGCATATCGGACGATGAATGAAATGATGTTCAAATGAGTACAGGGTACATAGATCTTAGAGTTACCAGACATTCATCTTTAAGAATAAGGGAAAACCTCCAACGTTAAGGCATATCGGACGATGAATGAAATGATGTTCAAATGAGTACCGGGTACATAGAGCTTACAGTTATCAGACATTCATCTATCAGGATAAGAGAAAACCTCCAACGTTAAGTCATATCGGACGATGAATGATATGATGTTCAAATGAGTACAGGGTACATAGAGCTGAGAGTTACGAGACATTCATCTTTCAGGATAAGGGAAAACCTCCAACGTTAAGTCATATCGGACGATGAATGAAATGAAGTTCAAATGAGTACAGGATACATAGAGCTTAGAGTTATCATTCATCTTTCAGGATAAGAGAAAACCTCCAACGTTAAGTCATATCGGACGATGAATGAAATGATGTTCAAATCAGTACCGGGTACATAGAGCTTAGAGTTATCAGACATTCATCTATCAGGATAAGAGAAAACCTCCAACGTTAAGTCATATCGGACGATGAATGATATGATGTTCAAATGAGTACAGGGTACATAGAGCTGAGAGTTACGAGACATTCATCTTTCAGGATAAGGGAAAACCTCCAACGTTAAGTCATATCGGACGATGAATGAAATGAAGTTCAAATGAGTACAGGATACATAGAGCTTAGAGTTATCATTCATCTTTCAGGATAAGAGAAAACCTCCAACGTTAAGTCATATCGGACGATGAATGAAATGAAGTTCAAATGAGTACAGGATACATAGAGCTTAGAGTTATCATTCATCTTTCAGGATAAGAGAAAACATCCAACGTTAAGTCATATCGGACGATGAATGAAATGAAGTTCAAATGAGTACAGGATACATAGAGCTTAGAGTTACCAGATATTTATCTTTCAGGATAAGGTAAAACCTCCAACGTTAAGTCATATCGGACGATGAATGAAATGAAGTTCAAATGAGTACAGGATACATAGAGCTTAGAGTTATCATTCATCTTTCAGGATAAGAGAAAACATCCAACGTTAAGTCATATCGGACGATGAATGAAATGAAGTTCAAATGAGTACAGGATACATAGAGCTTAGAGTTATCATTCATCTTTCAGGATAAGAGAAAACCTCCAACCTTAAGTCATATCGGACGATGAATGAAATGAAGTTCAAATGAGTACAGGATACATAGAGCTTAGAGTTATCATTCATCTTTCAGGATAAGAGAAAACCTCCAACGTTAAGTCATATCGGACGATGAATGAAATCAAGTTCAAATGAGTACAGGATATTTAGAGCTTAGAGTTATCATTCATCTTTCAGGATAAGAGAAAACCTCCAACCTTAAGTCATATCGGTCGATGAATGAAATGATGTTCAAATGAGTACAGGATACATAGAGCTTAGAGTTATCATTCATCTTTCAGGATAAGAGAAAACCTCCAACCTTAAGTCATATCGGTCGATGAATGAAATGATGTTCAAATGAGTACATGGTACATAGAGCTTAGAGTTACCAGATATTCATCTTTCAGGATAAGGGAAAACCTCCAACGTTAAGTCATATCGGACAATGGATGAAATGATGTTCAAATGAGTACAGGGTATATAGAGCTTAGAGTTACCAAGCATTCATCTTTCAGGATAAAGGAAAACATTGGTAAAAAGCCTTTTACAGATAACTCACCCTGACCATGATTTGAACTAGGGACTTCTTGAACGTGAGGCAGACAGGCTAGTACCTACGCGACAGAGGTGGGCTATACATATTTGTTAGAGTTCTCTGATTTTATGGAGATTTTATTAGATAATTTCATTTCATAGTAGCGAATGTCACTTATTACATTTTTTACCGATGCCATATCAGTGCCGCCAGTGTGCAAGAATTTCGTCCTCATGAGTTCTTTCTTAGGACTGTCGTTTTCAAAAGTCATCAGTGTGAACCGGGTTAAACCCACGACCTTGACGTGCCCAGCGCCTAAAGAACTGATTCATCCAGACCGACATGTGGGGTCATAGATTTAAACATGATAGATCGTTAATATAATTCATTTTACTGCTTCAACTGTAATAATTATGACATTTGTTGAACTCATTAATGACAGTGGAGATAGCATTAACAGAGTTGGTACAGATTGAGTCTATATGTGCAGTGGAAGGCAAATGGCAGCATGTATGTTTCCTTAAATACTTCTACAGAGGTCTCTTAGTTTTACGGTCAAGTCGTAGAACTTGGCAATTGTCCCCATTATTACTATTGTTGCTGTCAACCTTATGGAAACTTACCGTTAATTTAAAACGACTCCTGCAACCTGCATGAGGAAGGCGTGACCTAGAACTAAGGTTTTTTTTATTAGGTAGGAGTAGTCCTTCTGAAGACTCAATCTAATAATGCAAGCTCTGACTTCATTATTTTTAAATGCTAACTTTATTTCTCAACTGTTTAATTAATTGCTCATCATCTGTCAGCCGTCTCATTATACGTCCTGCCTGAGGATATAGCTACTCCTATTGCGCACGTCCTACTTGTTATCCTTCCCGAAGGACACATTTCAGCAACGCCTTACAAGAAGACCCTGCCCCAACAGGGCATTTCCTTTGAAGTATGATGGCTTTTCATTAGCTCTAAATTTTCCAATAAAAACTACACAGTGTTCTATAAAATATCTCGATTTAGCGAGTGGGATGGCTCAAGCGGTTTCATCTGTCACCCACATTCAGGAGGCCTGTGTTCGATTTCCTTAGCTGACCCATCTGACCCATGCGATTTTTCGGAGATGTTGCCGGATCGTCAGGCGAAAGCAGGGTAGGTTAACCATATACCCGAATTTCCTGTCCGTGCATTTCATCTCCATTATCTTTTACATCATCTCTCATCTGTAGTCTCTTTCACGGCAGAAGTGTCAGCGGGTCGCTCAATGTTGCATGGCGGGATGATATGCTCTGAGTGAACAGCTTCCTCCTCCGATAGGTCGGCCGCCGGTCTCCGAACAGGCCGCTGGGATCGTTTCGGGACTACAGTAGGGAAGAAGTGTCCGTTGTCCTGGCCTACCGGGGAATGCTTCCATCTAAGTAAAATGTAGGGACCCTGCTCTCTGCACTGTCGTGGCTCCTTGGGATATTACGCCAGAGGTTCTACTCCCATTAGTCCTGGACCCGTAGGACCAACGACCCGGGGCTCTTTCCATAGGGCAATATCTCGAACCTAAAAAGACCCCCCCCCCCCCATCGACTCGAAAATCATGACGGGTGGAAGTGGATACCCCGCAGGGAAGACTACCGAAAACCTCGGTGGGGCCGCCTGGTGATCTAGTACACCTTCTACTAGCTCTGCAGGCTAGTACCCGGGACTTATTAGGCAACCCTCTACCCCCTCTGGGCGGCCGTAGCCTGGCCGGAGGTAAAGTCTGTTTAGTTTTCGCGTGTGCACGTCGGGCTCTGCCTTTGACGAACCCTTATAATTGTTTTACAACCCCCGACCCTTCTTCTCCCAGATCTTTCTGCAAGGTTGCCACCTTTTTCGATTCGTCATGGGTGTCGTACGAGGTTTCGTCTAAATAAATGATCTTATGTCCTTTACTGCGAAACTTCCTTAGTTTTGACATTTAGATCGCCAAGCTACAATTCTACTGGATTCCATAATAACCCTTATCTTATTCAAAGTGTGGTATTTGAAACCCAGCTCCTTTAGGAGACCGCGCAAAGTGCAGTGCCCATAAGGAAAATCACAAATTTCTTGCAAATGTACAACCAATTCGTCTAAGGTGGGCGCTCTCCCTTTTGCAAAGAATCTATAAGTTTCTCGACGAATTAAATCGCACGTGAAATTATCTACTTTAGAGAAACGTTTCCTTTTGTTTTCGCTCTTGATCGGCGTCTTTGGTATTCCTTTCGTCACAATATTTCTCACTGTATTTCTGTGAATACCCAGAATTTATCATCAGGTTTATTGCACGACCCCTTACCAAGATTATTTTTCAGCGCATATTTATATGTGTTCAAAACAAGCGCTTGAATTTGCTTAGAAACAGTTCCCGTTATAACTTTTTTGAGGCTTTTCCAGTAATATAACTCGGCTCAGTTGTTCACTCTGTCTTCACTTTGATTATTTTCACTTGACTGAAAGTTATCTCTACTTCATTTGCATTTACCACTTCATTTCCCTCCTACGGTCTTCACATTGTGACACAACGAATTTCTGCACGTAATGAAACAGATCAACTGGAAGTTGGAACTTTGGAAACTGAGACTCCACGTGGAGTAGACATGCGACTGTCACTTCAAGAAAATCAGGGTTCCTATTGGTCCTCAACGACAGTGTTCCATTTCTGAAGTGTGGAGATAGATTTATTACGGTCATTAGTGGGCGGGAGGCTCAGATTCCTTTGACTCCGAACTGCACATACGTTAACTAAACAGACTTTACCCAATGTCCCTGGGTTTCGGGAACACACTACCCCCTCGAGTCCAACCCAATCCAAACAGCTCCCAATCTGAGAGGGACTTGAATGTTCGGCCCGAGGTTCCTCTAGTAACATCAGAGGTACCACGAGTGCTAGGGGTCTGCAGCACCCGCACCACGGCAGCTGAAGGGGACGGATCACCTCCCCTACGGGGGGCTCCTTGGGATGGACGCCCTTTATCTCCTCTGTCATTCTTCCTTTCGAGGATGCCCCACTTGGGGGAATAGGTATACTAGATAAAGACTGGTCGCAGTGCCGAATTTCCTCATAATACTGTTCACAAACACAAATTAAGTCCCTGAAAAGAATGCTCCCCCTTACACAGTGTGACAAGGACAACGAATGTGTGTGACAGGAGCAGAGCCGTTGAAGAAACATGCACCCTATTCACTCTGTACACTAAAACCGAGAAGATTCATTCACAAAAGTAGAAGCCGTCAGAATGTTTTTGAATGGTAACTGAACTGACATGGATGTCATAAACTGTAAAGGAAGGGTGTGGAGCCTTTCTCAACTCCCCTGCGTCTCATCCGACGGAGACTTTTTTTCCTGTGGTACACTATAATCCTAATCCCAAAAGGGAAGGTAATTTACTGTTAACTGGGAAATCAGGAGACGCGTCAATGGTTTTAGGGGCACTCTTGGTCAGGAAACCGATGAGGCAGTGGTGTTTAAGAAGTCAACGTGGTAACTAGCTGATGCGCGTATTGTGAAATTAAGCATAGCAATGTTGAATAGGGAAATGTGTGCGTGCGCGCGTGTGTGTGTGTGTGTGCGCGCGTGTGTGTGTGCGCGCGTGTGTGTGTGTGCGCGCGCGCGCGCGCGAAACTCCATATAAGAAGGGAAAGGAGCAAGAAATAAAGAAAGAGAAAACTAAGCAGTTATTGTGTACGGCTTCTGAGATCAAAGACCCATTCAACCCTGAGCCAGGAACGAACCCACAACCATTCATAAGAAATACCTTGCACTTAAATCCACGCCAGCCCCCCCCCCCCCAACACATCCCGTCTCATTCCACAATTAGACAGACAAAAACTTAGTATACGAAATGCGCAAATCTCTTTGAAGCATACAGTGTATAAAAATACATTTTTGTGGAGTTAACAGCTCCAATATATAACTTGTATTGCCCGCAGTTTTATAATAGATCTTTTTTCAAATAGGACGCCGTGGTAGCGCAGTTGTTTCGTTCGCGGTTCCCGTGCTAAGGATCCCAAGTTCGATTCCCGTCTCCGTGGTTGGCGATTTTAAGTTGGCCCTATCCACGCCGTCACCTCTGTTTAGGTCAACGTGGTTCGGGGTCCACGCTATAAGCTATAGGTCCTCTCGCCTCAACGTCATCTTTACTATCACCCTGTCATTGGAGGTAATGCACACCGCCCTCTTGGTGCCTCCACCTGAGAAATGGATTCGGTCATCACGTGGTGGGGCGAGGTTACCCTGAAGGCCGAGGTTGCCATGTGGGGCGTGTTGGTAGCCAACCAATCAACCACATTTTCTTTTTTTCAAATAGGAAGTCGTTATTTATGTTTCTCTGCTGCTCCTGCAAAGAGAATGCAACCTCAAAGTCATCACACAGTGACCCACTCTTAAAATAGTTGACAATAATTTAAGCCTACTTCATTCCTCTATTCCCACTGTACCTATCTTTAATAAAACACGTAATACAGTAACATCTCTCTAAGGAAGTCACTTGTCCTGCTTCGCTCCTCGTTTTAAATTTACGTAACACGTTTCGTGTTTCTAGTAAATGACACATGCATTTGAATTAAATTCGTTTCCAATATTTTCCCCGCGACATCTTTCTCTTTTACATTCACTGCATACGTCCTCTTATTTTCCACGATATCCTTACACTTCGTTACCAATTCAATTCACAATTCTTTCTCCATCGATGAGAAATTAGTTTCACGGCTTTTGTTTACGATTTTGTTTATCCGACATTTTTTTTAGCTGTGTGCAGACGAAAATGAAAACAAAAGCGCATCGCAGTACATTCAGAAAATAATACGACTCATCCACAGCCTTCTATAGCTGTAATATTTACAAGTTTCTTGACGCTAACAAGCGTTTGTTAATATTTTCAGAAAACAGGTTGGTGAATAAATTTAACAGCTTTGTTAGCGCTGTTACAATTGTTACTTTACATTTGTTAACTCCGATTTTAACATCTGTTGGTGAAATCGGGCATACATATGTTTAATGAATACGAAAATATATGCTTCATTAAAACTCATGTTGCAAGAAGTATCAATTCTCAACAATGCTATACTTATTGGAAGCTTGTGGTAGACAGACTTCTTGAGGTGGATCAGCTGTACGTCGTAAACGTCCAAATCTCCTGAATTCTCATCTCATTGTGTTACATGATGTTGCTCGCTCTTACACGTCTGCCCCTATTGTTGATTTACTTCGCAGATGGAACTTGGGAAATTCTGGAACATGCTACATACTCCTCAGTTATAAGCTCATGTGATTTCGACCTTTTTTCTAAAATAAAATAACCTTTTAGAGAAGTTCGTTTCAGAACCAGACAGGCAATTATAGCAGCAGTAGAGCAGTCTGTTCGAATATTAGGGCAAAAAGACGCTGTGTATGGCATCCGTCGGCTCCTTGAGGTGTGACGGGAGTTGTTCATGTTGGAGGAGATTATTTCTAAGTATTGCAGTAATCTGCTCTAAAAATGTTGTATTTGCTATTAATTGAAATGTTGCCACTAATTACAGTGGGGAACAAAAAAAAAAATTATTTTTATATACCCCAAACAAAACAGGCAAATTCTTATGTAAACTGATCTGCTGATTCCAAAAATGCCCCTCAAAATGCTGTATCACGTAACGTTTTTTAGGTATTCATAATTTTTTATGAAAACTTACAGAAATGTTATGTGATAACTCATATTTGATTAATTGAAAGTAATAGGTATTTTATTGCCAAATAACATTGAAAATAATAATTATTATTAATTATTATTATTAAAATAAATAAAAACAAGATAATGATGAAAACCAATACCTTAATTATCTCATAAGTGTTTCACTGTTGATTGTTTTTGTATTGACTCTCCCGTTTGAGGAACCAACAATAGTCTCCCAACATGGCTGAATCCCAGCGATACCCTGGTAACGTCTTTCCATCTCAGAAATGTCCTGGTGAAAACGCTCACCTTGCTCATCACTTACAGCTCCTAGGTTTGTAGGGAAACTATCAAGGTGAGAGTGCAAAAAGTGGATTTTAAGTGACATACGGCAACCCATTTCTTTGTAGCTCCTTAGTAGTTCTGAGACTAAAGTTTCATAATTTTCTTCTTCGTTATTGCCCAGGAAGCCTTCCACCACTGATTTAAATGATTTCCATGCTGCCAGTTCAACACGTTTAAGCTTTGATTCAAAAACACTGTCTTTAAGAAGTAGTCTTATTTGAGGAACGACAAATATACCTTCCTTCAATTTAGATTCACTTATTTTGGGAAAGATACTTCTTAAATACTCAAATGCACTTCCAATTTTGTCCAAACCTTTAACAAAATTCTTCATTAACCCGAGCTTTATGTGAAGTGGGAGGAGAAGAACTTTGTTTGGGTCTACTAGAGGCACATACTTAACATTGCTTGCTCCAGGGGTATAGTCTTCCCTTTTCCCCCATTCTTTCACTATAAAATGCTTGTCAGTTGCCCTACTGTCCCATAAGCACAAAAACAGCAATATTTTGTGAAACCTCCCTGCAGTCCCGTTAGCAATGCAACTACCTTGAGGTCACTACAAATTTCCCAGCCATGGTTTTGATAATTAATAGCATCTAAAATTATTGACATGGAATCGTATGTCTCCTTCATTCCTATGGCATGAAATAAAGGTATTGAAGGTAGTAAATTGTCATTATGAAACAACACTGCCTTTAAGCTGTATTTAGAAGAGTCAATGGCCATTATTTTAAATTAAGTCAATATGAGTTGGTATCATACCTCATTTCTGTAATTTTATATAAAAGAATAAGAATATCTCAAAAACGTTACGTGATACAGCATTTTCAGAGGCATTTCTGGAATCATCGAGTCATTTTGCATAAGAATTAGCCTATTTTGTTTCGGGTACAAAAAACGCGTTCCCTAGTCATAAATATTGAATGACGTACGTATTTCCATTTCCGCGTTAGGCAGTTTTCTGGGTTAGAGTACAATTTTAAATGGGAAATAGCTTCTTTCCACAATTTATTTTTCCGTTTTTCCAGGTTTCCGTCATACAAGGAGTCCGTTCTAGGCAGAGTTTACTGTATAAGTATGCATTCAAACATTTATCTGGATAAACGGATACGAGTCGGTAAAATGCTACAAAACCGACATGTATGTCGCTGGTGAATATATGCACTTTATTTACCATTCAGTATTTTCCTGACCTCTTTAAGCAGATCATTAGAACTGGTAGTGCAACTGATCACTTATGCACTCAAGGAAAGTGAGATTTCAACGACTGGACATATGTGTGTATCTGTGTATTTCCTGCTTTGGAAGATTCGTTATATATGTACACACATTCTTGTATCCGCCCATCAAGTCAAGGTGTTAGGTTTTGATTTTGGGAAGGTCGCTTACCCAAACACTATTTCCTCCTAAGTCGTTTTCGTTAAGTGAAGCAAGTCACTTATTTTGTTATTTCGTGTAAATTTCAATGCCATAGCCGGAATTTGAATTAAAGATCTTCCGGTTTCCGCCGGGTTGTTACCATGTCAACATTACGGTAAGGCGTTAAATTCTCCAACTGATTCACACTTTTTCCGGGAAACCATAAGTACATCTCAAATATGAGAGAACAGCCAAGGCGACTTACAATTTCCCGGGCATCGTAGTAGAATCAACTTTTTTTTATTTATCCAGATTTATTGAACCCTATTTTACACGGTGGTATATTAGGGTTAGAGTTGATACATAAAAGTATACAGTTTTAACAAAAATATCATAAATACTAGAAGGAAGAAAATATGTTATAGTCTGATGCATATTAGCTTAAACTATTTCAGACGTTTAAACACTGAGTTTATAAACATCATGTACTTATACTGTTGTGGCTTCATTAGCAAAGATGTGAGCGGAGCAGAAAATTCAGTTCCTAGAGAGCCTAGCTTGAATATTAATTCTTGTCTTTCTCTCCAGAAAATGGGACAACAGAAAAGGAGATGAACCACAGATTGAAATTCGACACCACACATGCACTCTGAGTTGAATGTTAAGTGAAAGTGTGATAAGTATTCACGAAATTTACCATGTCCACTTAAAAGTTGTGTCAAAAAAAAAAAAAAAAAAAAAAAAAAAAAAACTTTCAATCAACTTTTAAAATCAATCAATTTTTTTGTGTAATTTTAAGTCCTCCAACGTTAAGTCATATCGGACGATGAATGGAATAGATGAAATGATGCTCAAATGAGTCCGGGGTCCATAGAGCTGAGAGTTACCCGACATTCGTCTTACAGGATACGGGAAACCCCGGAAAAACCTTATCCAGGTAACTCACCCTGGCCGAGATAAAATCAATCGATGGAAGTTAAATGGCTGTGTATGCAGTACTTCCATAACATGTTTGTTTTTTGTTTTTGTGCAATTGTTGAAATTTAAAAATTTATTTATCTATTTTTTTAGATATTGGATGTGTAAAAAATCTGTAACTTGTGTAGTAATATAGTATGAGTGAATGTATTTAAATTTTAAAGAGTATATACGATTTTATAAATATTGTTTGTCTGGTGTTGGTTTTTGAAATGAAGAATATTTAAATTTTGATTTATATAAACAATTTGGTTTAAATTTTAAGGTTATAATAATATTAGTTAATTGAAGTGTTTTAATGTATTGGTTACCACTATGTATATTGTTGGATACCGGTATTTTAGTAAGTAATAGATATATATTATTATTTAGCTTGATACCAGTTAATTGTTTTACTGGTTACCTGTTTTGAGCCTTATTTGTGATATGTATTTTGTATTTGAAAATTGGTAGCTTTATATTTGTATTTATTTTATTTTATTTTATTTTTAAAATTTATAATCTGAACAATTTTGTAATGTAATTTTTTCGGTTTTAATAAATAAGAATTTGGAAATCATGTCCCGGTATTAGAAATTAGGAATCGGGATGTAGATTTTCAGATTTAAAAAGTATTACTTGCATAACAGAGAGTGTAAAAATGCATTTATGCACTTAAGTAGAATCCGTGTTACCATCCTTACAACGCATCAATCAAACGAGTAAGGAATGAACCCTGCCCGTATTGGACGAAGAGGTATTACAACAAACAGGAAGTGTGCAGTATGTGACAACGAGGTTGATTGGACTTATTGCACGCGCGGTTCCAAGAAAGGGTAAACGGAATTATATAAAATTGAGTTTTCATTTTGGGATGCCTTTGAAATCCCATCCTATACTGAGTATTAAAAAAATAATAATAAAAAAACCACGTCAATTTCACTCAGACTTGAGCTGCCGCTTTACTTCCCTTCCGAATGGACCCTAAACCCACAACGGCAGGAATCGGACGCTATTATGTTACCCCTAGACAAGAAAGGCTCTCTGCATCAAGTGGTTTAACATGAACTGGCGTTACACGTTCATTCTACTGATGTACGCTGATGCACTTCCGAATTATCTTACACTCGTTGGTTTCCCTTTCAGATCTGAATTTTGAAGAGGTCCACGTATTGAAATCTGTATTGTGATCCATATAAACCTGAACCACTTCACTAGGCCAACCAATAATAAGACACATGTGCAACTTTGGGAGAATATAATACACAAATGGGAGATTACATTACATTATGTACATCTCAGAGAAAATGTTGGATGTGTCCTCCACCAGCGTCTATACATGTTTGCACTGTCTCACCATATTCTCTGAAGTTTTACGGAGATGATATCGAATTGAGAGAAGGTTATTTCCAGCAAGATGGAGCAACGTGCCATACATCTAATGACATCATGAAACTTGTAACCAGTTTCTTTGATAATCGAATAATCTCAAAAGGTCTATGGCCCCCCGGATCCCCTGAACTAACCTCACCGGATTTTTTCTTGTGGGGATATCTAAAAAAATAGAGTGTACAAGAATAGGCCACGGACAATTGATGTTCTCAAGAAATCCATTCGAACCGAAATAAGTAACATTAGCGTCATTGTCGTACGTAGGAGCGTACATTAGACACATCCATGGTACCATCACCACATACCTCACTCAACTGTCTTGGTTTGTTGACACACGATGTTCTGTCTTCATTGAACTGTCGCACCCAGGAACGTACATTAGACACATCCATGGTGCCATCACCACATGTCTCACTTAACTGTCTTGGTTTGTTGTCACACGATGTTCTGTCTTCATTGAACTGTCGCACCCAGGAACGTACATTAGACACATCCATGGTACCATCACCACATGTCTCACTTAACTGTCTTGGTTTGTTGACACACGATGTTCTGTCTTCATTGAACTGTCGCACCCAGGAACGTACATTAGACACATCCATGGTACCATCACCACATACCTCACTTAACTGTCTTGGTTTGTTGTCACACGATGTTCTGTCTTCATTGAACTGTCGCACCCAGGAACGTACATTAGACACATCCATGGTACCATCACCACATGCCTCACTTAACCGTCTTGGTTTGTTGTCACACGATGTTCTGTCTTCATTGAGCTGTCACACCCAGGAACGAACATTAGACACATCCATGGTACCATCACCACATACCTCACTCAACTGTCTTGGTTTGTTGACACACGATGTTCTGTCTTCATTGAACTGTCGCACCCAGGAACGTACATTAGACACATCCATGGTACCATCACCACATACCTCACTTAACTGTCTTGGTTTGTTGTCACACGATGTTCTGTCTTCATTGAACTGTCGCACCCAGGAACGTACATTAGACACATCCATGGTACCATCACCACATACCTCACTCAACTGTCTTGGTTTGTTGACACACGATGTTCTGTCTTCATTGAACTGTCGCACCCAGGAACGTACATTAGACACATCCATGGTACCATCACCACATGTCTCACTTAACTGTCTTGGTTTGTTGACACACGATGTTCTGTCTTCATTGAACTGTCACACCCAGGAACGTACATTAGACACATCCATGGTACCATCACCACATGCATCACTTAACTGTCTTGGTTTGTTGTCACACGATGTTCTGTCTTCATTGAACTGTCACACTCAGGAACGTACATTAGACACATCCATGGTACCATCACCACATGTCTCACTCAACTGTCTTGGTTTGTTGTCATACGATGTTCTGTCTTCATTGAACTGTCACACTCAGGAACGTACATTAGACACATCCATGGTACCATCACCACATACCTCACTTAACTGTCTTGGTTTGTTGTCACACGATGTTCTGTCTTCATTGAACTGTCACACTCAGGAACGTACATTAGACACATCCATGGTACCATCACCACATGCCTCACTTAAATGTCTTGGTTTGTTGTCACACGATGTTCTGCCTTTATTGAACTGTCGCACCCAGGAACGTACATTAGACACATCCATGGTACCATCACCACATGCCTCACTTAAATGTCTTGGTTTGTTGCCAAAGGATGTTTTGTCTTCATTGAACTGTCGCACCCAGGAACGTACATTAGACACATCCATGGTACCATCACCACATGCCTCACTTAACTGTCTTTGTTTGTTGTCACACGATGTTCTGTCTTCATTGAACTGTCACACCCAGGAACCTACATTATACACATCCATGGTACCATCACCACATGCCTCACTTAACTTTCTTGGCTTGTTGTCACACGATGTTCTGTCTTCATTGAACTGTCGCATCCAGGAACGTACACTAGAACATCAGTGGTACCATCACCACATGCCTCACTCAACAGTCTTGGTTTGTTGTCACACGATGTTCTGCCTTCATTGAACTGTGGCACCCAGGAACGTACATTAGACACATCCATGGTACCATCACCACATTCCTCACTTAACTGTCTTGGTTTGTTGTCACACGATGTTCTGATTTCATTGAACTGTCACACCCAGGAACGTACATTATACACATCCAAGGTACCATCACCACATGCCTCACTTAACTGTCTTGGTTTGTTGTCACACGATGTTCTGCCTTCATTGAAATGTCGCACCCAGGAACGTACATTAGACACATCCATGATACCATCATCACATAGCTCAGTTATCTGTCTTGGTTTGTTGTCACACGATGTTCTGTCTTCATTGAACTGTCACACCCAGGAACGTACATTAGACACATCCATGATACCATCACACATGCCTGACTTAACTGTCTTGGTTTGTTGTCACACGATGTTCTGTCTTCATTAAACTGTCACACCCTGGAACGTACATTAGACACATCCATGGTACCATCACCACATGCCTCACTTAACTGTCTTGGTTTGTTGTCACACGATGTTCCGTCTTCATTGAACTGTCACACCCTGAAACGCACATTAGACACATCCTTGGTACCATCACCACATGCCTCGCTTAACTGTCTTGGTTTGTTGTCACACGATGTTCTGCCTTCATTGAACTGTCACACCCTGAAACGCACATTAGACACATCCATGGTACCATCACCACATACCTCACTTAACTGTCTTGGTTTGTTGTCACACGATGTTCTGTCTTCATTGAACTGTCGCTCCCAGAAACGCACATTAGACACATCCATGGTACCATCACCACATGCCTCACTCAACTGGCGATGAATTTCAATAGGTGTCACACCACGAAAATAGAGAAAACGAATGATTACACGCTGTTCTTGCAATGAAAACGTCGCCATTTTAAGTATCAAAAACAGTCCTAACTTTCGTCGCGTCACTAGAGTTCTATGCACTATACAGTGCTGCCATCTCTGTCACTCATTCACATAGAGTCGACGTGTATTTTTAAAGAACGCAGGTGTTCCTATTTGTTTCCAGTAATGAAAGACAAAGAAATGTCACTTTATCATCAAAGCAAGAGCTAATCTTAATTTTTGTTTTTAATTTAGCAGATGCAAATACCTATGAATTTATTATTTTTGAGCCCGAAACATTTTCATTGTTGTGCAGTGCTATGATTTGTAAATACTAATGCTGTTGTTATAATGTTATTTTGTACATAACTAATACTGTAATTCAACTGATTGTATAGATATGATGACAGTGTCAGATGCTCTTGTAATAGTCTACTGACAACTGTGTCAGAATGGTTACACTACTGTTAATTATTTGTTTAATTTGTTAAGGCATCAAACTTCCTTCATACTCTTATAGTGCAGTGTACAGAAGCTTTATTTATTACAAGATAAAGTGATTTATAAGCTAGATTATAGCCACTTTTTACAGCTAAAGTACGGCAGTGCAGTATATATGCAAAGTTATTATATTTGCATACTTGTATAGCATTGGTAAGATTACGAAATGTGTGGCCCTATATGATTCCTGTAACCCTATAATTAACGTTTTGCATGATACTGTATTTTTCCGTCGTTACATGAAGCAGTCACCATGACGATGATCCTATTCAACTGAAGTTGGTAACTTAGACAAGTATGTAACAATATTACCTGTTGAAAGTAGAATCACTACCCTCATTCTATAAAATAATGCACACAAAATCCAATCGTAAAAGACAGTTCATTAATTCAACATTAACTTGAAATTAATTCAACTTTTTGTTTCTGTACTGCGCACGTACAAAGGAAATAATCGTTTATAAATTGAATTAAGAAATGCATTTTTAGACAAAGAAATCCGTGTACCCCTGTGTACTTCTGTCTGCGAGAGGCAGAATTTAAAAACGTTACGTACATTAAATGTCGAACTTGGTATTTAAGACTAGAGATATTCAAAAATGTTACATAAAGCTTTAGAAGAAATTCTTCTTCATCCCAACATTCCCTTTTTATGGAAAATGTTTTGCCAGCTCTGATTATTTATCATATCTTTAACATATTTAAATAATAATGAAATATTTGTTATCCTGAATTTCCTGGAAATAGATTCAGAAAATCCGTGTTCAATCCCACCTGTACTGTTCCGATTTATAAGTTCCGGGGATAGGGCTGGTGTCCACTGAAACTGTCCCTTTCAGCCAGGAACATTTGATTAGTAATCATAAAGTGATCTTATATATATATATATATATATATATATATATATATATATATATATATATATATATATTTGACAACGTACATTCACTCGTCCTCATAATTTTGATGGTCCTTCTCAAAATAGTCTCCCCCGAATGCGATGCATTTGTCCCAGCGTTTCTGCAAGTCTTCAAAGACATGCTGGACACCATTTTTGAGAGATCCTTCAAAATCGCCTCCGCAGCCTTCACCACTGCTTCTGATGATGGATAATGACTCCCAAGAAGGCGTTTCTTTTAGAAAAGAAAAATTCACATGGGGCTAAATCAGGACTATAGGGACGGTGAGGGATGCACTTCACGTTGATTTTTGCAAGATATTCAGCAACAACACTGGCAATATGCGGCCGCGCATTATCGTGGTGCAGCATCCAGCCTGCTTCACGGAAATGTGGTCTTTTGCGCCTGATATGAACTTGCAATGTTTTCAGGACATCCCTGTAGTATTGTCCAGTTACTGATGTGTGTGCAGGTACAACATGCTGATAAATCATTCCATGAATATCAAAGAATGAGATGACCATAGCTTTCCCAGCAGAAGCAACCACTTTTGCTTCTTTGGGGATTGGTGATGAAGGAGATTTCCACACTGAGCTTTGCTGTTTGCTCTCAGAATCAAAATGATGTAGCCAAGTTTCATCAGCAGTGATTACGTTTGAAAGAAACTCCGGATCTTCCTCTAACATCAACTTTAACTGCGTGTTATCTCCATTGCAGCGGTAGGCGATACTGAACATGTCTGAGCTTGCCTGGTTCTCGCAGGCGGGAACCAGGAGTACCAACAATGAAACTACTACGGCGTGTTTGTTTCACATTAAGCTAACAGAATATAATAAGATTGAATTTTAGTGCGAAAAATTATGATCATTTTTTATTGTACAGCCCACGTATATATTTATATTTCTGAAATAGAAATAATTGGATACAAGGAATAAACATAGTCGGAGATGCGGAAAGGATATTGTGACCTTGTGGGTTCGTGAAATGAAAAGTCCAATTGCACCACTCAAAAATGTTCTTTATTTCCACCGACTTACAGTTGAACACTTGCCAATTACACGGAATTACGTAATGTACACAATTACAATTCACCACTTCGTCCGTTACAATTTCACTTGCACTCGTAATTACGTACAATCTTCCGATGCTCTCACACTGTCTCCTCGTCCTTACACTACCACTCTTACGCTGATTGCCACGAACTCTGACTGACTCACTGCCCTTGCACGACGTGTTGCTTATATAGGGTCCACTTTCCGATCTAGAAGGTTCTCGATTAGATTGAATGTCCCGAGTTTCCAGAACCTAGGAGAAGGGTAAAGAGACGGCTCAGGGGCCCGACATCCCTCTCCTAACCATCCCTTCTTAACGCTATAAGACAAACGAGGGGGCGGGGCGAACGCCGACCCGTCTCCTGTCGCCCACTCTATAGGGTGTTCCGATGCTCACGTGACACTGCTCCCTCCTCAAAGCTGGTCGTCCCGAACAGCACCATCGTAGCGTGCCAGGCGGTCCAGGTGTACCACCAGCATCTGCTCGGAGTCTCAGCCAGAAGTAGCGCTGCCGAAGTTTGTCGATCGTTCGGTTCGCTCCCAGGTGTCCTCCCGAAGTACCGGCGTGCACTTCCTCCAAGACTTACGGGACCTTACTCCGGGGAAGTACCAACTGTTCTCTCTGCGTCTACCCATCGGGTGACTCCCATACCCGGAACAGCACGCCCTCTCTGGTCTTCAACGAGTCCCATTGGGCCCAGTACGACTTGTAGGTGGCGCTCCTCGGTGCGATGTCCTCCCAGGTTGGTCTCGTCCCTGCGTCCACTTCCCTCAAGAGTGGCCCCAAGTCTGCGTCCGCCAGCTGCTCCCTCCTCAGGCCTGCGCTATCCCAGCCTTCAGCAGGCACTGCCACAACTACTCGGACTGCTGCGGCACGCTCCTTCTCTTCCACTCTTGTGCACTGGCCGCACTCTTCTGGACAGGGTCTTCGGGACATGGCGTCTGCGTTACCGTGGCTCTTCCCTCTACGATGTTCCGAGGTGAAGTCGTACTCCTGCAGCCTCTGGACCCAACGTGCTGTCTGGCCTTCCAGGTTCTTAAAGCTCAATAGCCAGGTTAGGGCGGAATGGTCAGTCCTCAGGTGGAATGGCTGACCGTACAGGTACTTATGGAAGTGCTCCACGGACTTTACTACCGCCAGTAATTCTCGTCGGGTGACGCAGTAGTTCTTCTCTGCCTTGGATAGCGTCTTGCTGTAGTAGGCTATCACCCGCTCATGGCCGTCCTGGATCTGCGATAGGACACCTCCAATGCAATGGTCGCTAGCGTCGGTGTCCACAATGAAGGCGCCACCCGGTTGTGGGAAACCCAAAATTGGAGCACTGCACAGGGTCTCCTTTAGGTGCTGGAAAGCGTTTTCGGCGTCCTCTGTCCACACATAGGGCCGGTGTTCCTCCGTCAGGCGGGTGAGATGTTTTGCGATGTTGTCGGCCTTTTCCTCTAAATCATTAAGGCTGTCGTCTACTTGACCCATCCGCTTGCCCAGATTCGTGACGTCATCCCTCACGCCGGCCAACCGTTCCTCAAACTTTGCGGCGAGAGCCTCGTTCGCCGCCTTCATTTCCGTGGCCAGACTGCCGTTCGCTGCTCTCATTTCTGTGGTTAACTCGGCCTTCATTTCTTCCATCTTCTAGGTGATGTTGTCGTTGGCCGTCTTCATTTGTTTCAGTTCCGCGGCCAGGTTGTCATTTATAGTCTCCAGCTTCGCGGCCAGGCTGTTATTTGCCGCTTCTGTTTTTGCAGCGAGGTTTTCAGTTGCCGTCTTCATTTCTTTCAGTTCCGCTAAAATCTTTTCTAATGCTGCCTCCATTGTGTTATGTCGCAATCCTGACACCAATTGTGACTTTGTGGGTTCGTGAAATGAAAAGTCCAATTGCACCACTCAAAAATGTTCTTTATTTCCACCGACTTACAGTTAAACACTTGCCAATTACACGGAATTACGTAATGTACACAATTACAATTCACCACTTCGTCCGTTACAATTTCACTTGCACTCGTAATTACGTACAATCTTCCGATGCTCTCACACAGTCTCCTCGTCCTTACACTACCACTCTTACGCTGATTGCCACGAACTCTGACTGACTCACTGCCCTTGCACGACGTGTTGCTTATATAGGGTCCGCTTTCCGATCTAGAAGGTTCTCGATTAGATTGAATGTCCCGAGTTTCCAGAACCTAGGAGAAGAGTAAAGAGACGGCTCAGGGGCCCGACATCCCTCTCCTAACCATCCCTTCTTAACGCTATAAGACAAACGAGGGGGCGGGGCGAACGCCGACCTGTCTCCTGTCGCCCACTCCATAGAGTGTTCCGATGCTCGCGTGACAATATTTGAGCCCATCTGGTGTCTGACACCTGTGATAAATCGAGCTTCATGAAGCTTCGGACGTGCTCCACACAAGGGCATACCAGATTTTACCAAACTTTTAGTAGGCGTGTTAACGTATAAATTAAACTAGGCCCGTGGATATTTCTACAAGCCATTCTACGCGGTCATTAAAAGTAGAGCTAGAATAAAAGTGAGGATAGCAAATAATCTATCAACGATAACAAAAAGGTGTAGCACACGATTTACCAAAACCTGGAAATTAAACATAAGTCGCGACAGTTTAGATTGTAGTTAAAACATGTCTTTTCGTAGCAAGTCATTGTCTCTCGATGTGTCCGCCTCGGTAGCGGGGTGGTAGAGTGTCTGCCACACGTTCAAGAGGTCCCGAGTTTGAATCTCGGTTACGGAGAGTTATCTGGATAAAGTTTTTTCCGGGGTTTTCCCTTATTCTGATGGACGAATATCGGGTCACTCTAAGCTCCATGGACCTCGGACACATTTGAGCACCATTTCACCCATTTTATTCATCGTCCGATATGACTAAACTTTGGAGCACGTAAATTAAAAATAAAAGAAACACGTGCCTAAACATCGCTGTCTCGGAACATCTCAAGGAAGTGTCACCGCAGGTCAAAATACTACACGTGAGTAAGTTCTAGCTCTCGCGTATAAGTACACATTGCCTATTCGAATAAGCACTTGGCAAGCGTCGCACCCGAATACATAGAGACCAGCAAGGGGCCAGGGAGTATCGACTTACCAGGTGGCGAGTAGAGCAGAGCTACGGATGCGAACAAACTTTTAGCTGAACAGTCGAGGTGCCTTCTCTATCAGGAAGCAATACCATGTCAGGACGTACACATTCCCTGAAACAAATAACAGATTTCATACTTAGCAACCCTGAAGAAAGACCCGGCCTGTTTTAAATCTCCCTATTCGTAGTCCTAGTACGTCACATAACTTAAAAAATGGCGTGTTGAGCACAGGAAGAGCTCGACCAGGTACTTTATGGACAAGAACCATACTCAGCATCGTGGGAGACTCGAAGAACTACGATAGGTAGCGAGCCCTGGTCTAGAAAGCTCATTTCCGCTTGGGGCTGCCGAGATGCTGACCATATCTTCTCCCCGTAACAGCTGACTGAACGTCCACCTCTGTCTTGCGTATGCAGGCGTGAGGCCGTCAGGTGGGTTGCCAGGCTCCGGCCTAATTTGGACTGTTACACAATGAATCACTTTAAAACAATTTTTAAACACCTGTTTTTGTATGAATTTTACATAACTGGTAAATCACAAGAGAGATACAAAGATATCGATCTAATTAAAGCAGCTTATATCAAAACATTTTACAAGGTTAACCACTTCTAACAATTACTTGTCATAGGTTTGAATTTTCAAATATTTATAATATTCTCAATTGGAAGGTTACTCTACTTTTTTCTTTCCATTTTGTTTCTTCATCATGCGGAGAAAAGGGAGATTCAAAACCCTCCCATAGAGACAAACTCTTAAAAATTTTGACTATGACTTAAAACCTCCCATATTCTCATCGCAACTACAAGAAGTGTGTAAAACCTTATTGTTACAAATGTTTATCTTCATTAACATGGATAAGCTTTTTTAAGTATAGTTCGTCTAGAAATGTCCGCCTCCAGAGTGTAGTAATAGTGTTACTGCGTGACGTTTATGAGGTCCAGAGTTTGAATCTCGGTCAGGATGACTTAACTGGCTAAGGTTTTTGTGAGGGGTTCCCTTAGTCTGAAAGATGAATATCTAATCTCCATATACCCAGGGCTCAGTTTGAGCATCATTTCATTCGTCGTCCGATATGACTTAATGTTGGATGTTTTCCCTTATCCTGAAAGATGAATGTCTGGTAACTCTAAGCTCTATGTACCCTGTACTCATTTGAACATCATTTCATCCATCGTCTGATATGACTTAACGTTGGAGGTTTACCTTTATCCTGAAAGATCTGGTAACTCTAAGCTCTATGTACCCTGTACTCATTTGAACATCATTTCATTCATCGTCCGATATGACTTAACGTTGGAGGTTTTCCCTTATCCTGAAAGATGAATGTCTGGTAACTCTAAGCTCTATGTACTCTGTACTCATTTGAACATCATTTCATTCATCGTCCGATATGACTTAACGTTGGAGGTTTTCTCTTATCCTGAAAGATGAATGTCTGGTAACTCTAAGCTCTATATGCCCTGTACTCATTTGAACATCATTTAATTCATCGTCCGATATGACTTAACGTTGGAGGATTTCCTTATCCAGATAAGATGAATGTCTGGTAACTGTAGGCTCTATGTACCTTGGGCTTATTTGAGCATCATTTCACCAAACACTCCATTAGAAATGTCTGCCACACAACATAATACCAAACTGCGTTATTTATGTATAAAGAGAAATAAATTTGACTTTTTTTTCTTTGCTTATCTCTAAAAGGCAGTAATACACAATGAAGTAATAAGTAAGTAGTACTTTGTGCAGAACGAAATTATATCGACAGTTTATCTAAATATGCCATCTGCTGGGGATCAGAAAAAGTAACTACAAAAGTGTCGCCTGCACTGTTGGAAAATTTTATCGCTAAATTTTTCACAAGAGTGACTAATAAAAATATAAAAAATAATAACAACTAAAGAGGGAGCAATCAATGCTGTGCCTTGCTGGACACAACTTGACTTCACGCAGCAGGACATAACTGTACAACTAACCACAAAATACAATTGCACATTTAATAAACTAAAATAAGGACAATAATGAATGTCTATAGAAGGTTAACATATCTAGAGTTCTTTTTTGTTTCATTTTGTTTCTTCCTGGTGCTTCATTACTCCATGTGTCATAAGTTGGGAGGGTCGATATATGTCCTTAAAGTGGCACGTGGCATCCTTCTGTTCGGAATTATTTCCTGCAGCTATATATGTCAAGTGTTATAACACATGGGGGTCATAGCGTTTTACATCAAGTACAAACTCCCAGAAATATACAAGGAGAGAGAAAATAATCCAACAGTAATAACTGATGAAGGACTTTTAGGTATTTTTCCAACTTTTTTTCTTAGAGATTTTCACTTTTAATTCTCTCGCGCATGCTAGTCTACTTTAGGTCCAGAGGATCACGAAACGTGTACTTTAAAACTAATAATTAACGGAGGATTGTAGTAATTCCTGTATCTAACATTGCAAGCTTCAGAGCAAATAAAACATTTAAATAATTTGTTTATTGCGCATGCTCAAACTATCAGCAAATGATTTTAAGATGAATTTTACTACACACATAGGGAAAGTAAATACTAAATTAATGTCAACTACAACATTAATTTTAGCTTACCCCATAGCTCAGCCAGTAGCGCACCTGCCTGCCGGGCTAAGGGCCCCGGGTTTGATTCCCGGCGTTGGACGTGGGGATTTTTCTCCGGCCAAGATAATTCCTCCCTTTCCCCAGAGTCTGGAAGTATGAATGAGAGTACGAATGTGTGCGCGATCTAATGATTAAATGATTCTCGGTTGGTTAGGCAGTGGACTACTAACTCCAACGTAGTGGGTTCAAATCCCTCCGAAACCGACTATTTTTAAGTGTGCTTAAAGGTAGCAGTACCATATCAGTGGATTAATTGGCATTTAATAGCACTCCTGCAGCAAGAAATTCCGACACTACTCTGGGGAAAATATGCCATTGTAATTAAACAAATCAAAAACGAGATTCCTTTCTATAAAATGAGATTAGCTAATCACATCTCTAAGATCAGCTAACTATCAAATATTCATCGTCTGATATAGCTTATGAATGAATTATTTATTGCGCATATTTCAAAATTTTACAATTTACAACTTAAGGCGACATTTATTTGTCTTTATCTTGTTGTTACCTTGTCTTACATGACACCCTGGTCTACTGTTCTGTCAGGTAGCTCTTAACCTCCATGTCTCTTTGTTACTTAATTAGTCCCTTTCTTCCACCTCATCTTTCTTTCTTATATTCTTTGCATTTATTTGTCTTTACCTTGTTGCTACCTTGGCTTACATGACACCCTGGTCTTCTGTTCTGTCAGGTAGCTCTTATCCTCCATGTCTCCTTGTTACTTAATTAGTCCCTTTCTTCCACCTCATCTTTCTTTCTTATATTCTTTGCATTTATTTGTCTTTACCTTGTTGCTACCTTGGCTTACATGACACCCTGGTCTTCTGTTCTGTCAGGTAGCTCTTAACCTCCAAGTCTCTTTGTTACTTAATTAGTCCCTTTCTTCCACCTCATCTTTCTTTCTTATATTCTTTGCATTTATTTGTCTTTACCTTGTTGCTACCTTGGCTTACATGACACCCTGGTCTTGTGTTCTGTCAGGTAGCTCTTAACCTCCAAGTCTCTTTGTTACTTAATTAGTCCCTTTCTTCCCCTCATCTTCCTTTCTTATATTCTTTACATTTATTTGTCTTTACCTTGTTGCTACCTTGGCTTACATGACACCCTGGTCTTCTGTTCTGTCAGGTAACTTTTAACCTCCATGTCTCCTTGTTACTTAATTAGTCCCTTTCTTCCCCTCATCTTTCTTTCTTATATTCTTTACATTTATTTGTCTTTATCTTGTTGTTACCTTGGCTTACATGTCACCCTGGTCTTCTGCTCTGTCAGGTAGCTCTTAACCTCCGTACCTCCTTGTTACTTAATTATCCCCTTTCTTCCCCCTCATCTTCCGTTCTTATATTCTTTACATTTATTTGTCTTTATCTTGTTGCTACCTTGGCTTACATGACACCCTGGTCTTCTGCTCTGCCAAGTAGCTCTTAACCTCCATGCCTCTTTGTTACTTAATTATCCCCTTTCTTCCCCCTCATCTTCCGTTCTTATATTCTTTACATTTATTTGTCTTTATCTTGTTGCTACCTTGGCTTACATGACACCCTGGTCTTCTGCTCTGCCAAGTAGCTCTTAACCTCCATGCCTCTTTGTTACTTAATTATCCCCTTTCTTCCCCCTCATCTTCCGTTCTTATATTCTTTACATTTATTTGTCTTTATCTTGTTGCTACCTTGGACTACATGACACTCTGGTCTTCTGCACTGTCAGGTAGCTCTTAACCTCCATGCCTCCTTGTTACTTAATTAGTCCCATTCTTCCACCTCATCTTCCTTTCTTATATTCTTTACACTTATTTGTCTTTACCTTGTTGCTACCTTGGTTTACATGACATCCTGGTCTTCTGTTCTGCCAGGTAGCTCTTAACCTCCATGCCTCCTTGTTACTTAATTAGTCCCATTCTTCCTCTCATCTTCCTTTCTTATATTCTTTACATTTATTTGTCTTTACCTTATTGCTACCTTGGTTTACATGACATCCTGGTCTTCTGTTCTGCCAGGTAGCTCTTAACCTCCATGTCTCTTTGTTACTTAATTAGTCCCATTCTTCCACCTCATCTTCCTTTCTTATATTCTTTACATTTATTTGTCTTTACCTTGTTGCTACCTTGGTTTACATGACACCCTGGTCTTCTGTTCTGCCAGGTAACTCTTAACCTCCATGTCTCCTTGTTACTTAATTAGTCCCTTTCTTCCACCTCATCTTTCTTTCTTATATTCTTTACATTTATTTGTCTTTATCTTGTTGTTACCTTGGCTTACATGTCACCCTGGTCTTCTGCTCTGCCAGGTAGCTCTTAACCTCCATACCTCCTTGTTACTTAATTAGCCCATTTCTTCCCCTCATCTTCCTTTCTTATATTATTTACATTTATTTGTCTTTACCTTGTTGCTACCTTGTCTTACATGACACCCTGGTCTTCTGCTCTGTCAGGTAGTTCTTAACCTCCATGTCTCCTTGTTACTTAATTAGTCCATTTCTTCCCCTCATCTTCCTTTCTTATATTATATACATTTATTTGTCTTAACCTTGTTGCTACCTTGTCTTACATGACACCCTGGTCTTTTGCTCTGCCAGGTAGCTCTTAACCTCCATACCTCCTTGTTACTTAATTAGCCCATTTCTTCCCCTCATCTTCCTTTCTTATATTCTTTACATTTATTTGTCTTTACCTTGTTGCTACCTTGGCTTACATGACACCCTGGTCTTCTGTTCTGTCAGGTAGCTCTTAACCTCCATACCTCCTTGTTACTTAATTAGCCCATTTCTTCCCCTCATCTTCCTTTCTTATATTCTTTACATTTATTTGCCTTTACCTTATTGCTACCTTGGTTTACATGACACCCTGGTCTTCTGCTCTGTCAGGTAGCTCTTAACCTCCATGTCTCCTTGTTACTTAATGAGTCCCTTTCTTCCCCTCATCTTCCTTTCTTATATTCTTTACATTTATTTGTCTTTACCTTATTGCTACCTTGGCTTACATGACACCCTGGTCTTCTGCTCTGTCAGGTAGCTCTTAACCTCCATGTCTCCTTGTTACTTAATTAGTCCCTTTCTTCCCCTCATCTTCCTTTCTTATATTCTTTACATTTATTTGTCTTTACCTTATTGCTACCTTGGCTTACATGACACCCTGGTCTTCTGCTCTGTCAGGTAGCTCTTAACCTCCATGCCTCCTTGTTACTTAATTAGTCCCATTCTTCCCCTCATCTTCCTTTCTTATATTCTTTACATTTATTTGTGTTTACCTTATTGCTACCTTGGTTTACATGACACCCCGGTCTTCTGCTCTGTCAGGTAGCTCTTAACCTCCATGTCTCCTTGTTACTTAATTAGTCCCATTCTTCCCCTCATCTTCCTTTCTTATATTCTTTACATTTATTTGTCTTTACCTTGTTGCTACCTTGGCTTACATGACACCCTGGTCTTCTGTTCTGTCAGGTAACTCTTAACCTCCATGTCTCCTTGTTACTTAATTAGTCCCATTCTTCCCCTCATCTTCCTTTCTTATATTCTTTACATTTATTTGTCTTTACCTTATTGCTACCTTGGTTTACATGACACCCTGGTCTTCTGTTCTGCCAGGTAGCTCTTAACCTCCATGTCTCCTTGTTACTTAATTAGTCCCTTTCTTCCCCTCATCTTGCTTTCTTATATTCTTTACATTTATTTGTCTTTATCTTGGTGTTACCTTGTCTTACATGACACCCTGGTCTTCTGCTCTGTCAGGTAGCTCTTATCCTCCATGTCTCCTTGTTACTTAATTAGTCCCTTTCTTCCCCTCATCTTGCTTTCTTATATTCTTTACATTTATTTGTTTTTATCTTGTTGTTACCTTGGCTTACATGGCACCCTGGTCTTCTACTCTGTCAGGTAGCTCTTAACCTCCATGCCTCCTTGTTACTTAATTAGTCCCTTTCTTCCCCCTCATCTTCCTTTCTTATATTCTTTACATTTATTTGTCTTTACCTTGTTGCTACCTTGGACTACATGACACCCTGGTCTTCTGCTCTGTCAGGTAGCTCTTAACCTCCATGCCTCCTTGTTACTTAATTAGTCCCATTCTTCCCCTCATCTTCCTTTCTTATATTCTTTACATTTATTTGTCTTTACCTTATTGCTACCTTGGTTTACATGACACCCTGGTCTTCTGTTCTGCCAGGTAGCTCTTATCCTCCATGTCTCCTTGTTACTTAATTAGTCCCTTTCTTCCCCTCATCTTGCTTTCTTATACTCTTTACATTTATTTGTCTTTATCTTGTTGTTACCTTGGCTTACATGACACCCTGGTCTTCTGCTCTGTCAGGTAGCTCTTAACATATATGCCTCCTTGTTACTTAATTAGTCCCTTTCTTCCCCTCATCTTCCTTTCTTATACTCTTTACATTTATTTGTCTTTACCTTATTGCTACCTTGGTTTACATGACACCCTGGTCTTCTGCTCTGCCAGGTAGCTCTTAACCTCCATGCCTCCTTGTTACTTAATTAGTCCCTTTCTTCCCCCTCATCTTCCTTTCTTATATTCTTTACATTTATTTGTCTTTACCTTGTTGCTACCTTGGACTACATGACACCCTGGTCTTCTGCTCTGTCAGGTAGCTCTTAACCTCCATGCCTCCTTGTTACTTAATTAGTCCCATTCTTCCCCTCATCTTCCTTTCTTATATTCTTTACATTTATTTGTCTTTACCTTATTGCTACCTTGGACTACATGACACCCTGGTCTTCTGCTCTGTCAGGTAGCTCTTAACCTCCATGCCTCCTTGTTACTTAATTAGTCCCATTCTTCCCCTCATCTTCCTTTCTTATATTCTTTACATTTATTTGTCTTTACCTTATTGCTACCTTGGTTTACATGACACCCTGGTCTTCTGTTCTGCCAGGTAGCTCTTAACCTCCATGTCTCCTTGTTACTTAATTAGGCCCTTTCTTCCCCCTCATCTTTCTTTTCTATATTCTTTACATTTATTTGTCTTTACCTTGTTACTACCTTGGCTTACATGACACCCTGGTCTTCTGCTCTGCCAGGTAGCTCTTAACATCCTTGCCTCCTTGTTACTTAATTAGCCCCTTTCTTCCCCCTCATCTTCTTTTCTATATTCTTTACATTTATTTGTCTTTACCTTGTTACTACCTTGGCTTATATGACACCCTGGTCTTCTTCTCTGCCAGGTAGCTCTTAACCTCCATGTGTCCTTGTTACTTAATTAGGCCCTTTCTTCCCCCTCATCTTTCTTTTCTATATTCTTTACATTTATTTGTCTTTACCTTGTTACTACCTTGGCTTACATGACACCCTGGTCTTCTGCTCTGCCAGGTAGCTCTTAACATCCTTGCCTCCTTGTTACTTAATTAGTTCCTTTCTCCCCCTCATCTTCCTTTCTTATATTCGTTACATTTAACTGCCTTTACCTTGTTGCTACCTTGGCTTACATGACACCCTGGTCTTCTGCTGTCAGGTATCTCTTAAACTCCATGCCTCCTTGTTACTTAATTAGCCCCATTCTTCCCCCTCTCATCTTCCTTTCTTATATTCTTTTACATTTGTTGCCCATTTTTATTTTACTTTCTGCAAGAACTCAGCAATACTTCTTACCCTTTTTTCCTCCTTTCCTGTTAACATTTTTATAGATGATATCCTCTTCTCTACTTTATCCCATTTTACTTCCCAAACCACATTGCAACCTCCTCGCATTCTGTTACATAGTGTTCTATGCGTTCTGTTCCCTCACACAATTCACAAATTCCTTTTCCCCTACTCTTATCCCGCTTAGGAATATTATTCCTGTTCTCATCCAAGCTACCCCTTCTCTCTCTTGCCTATTGCAGCAATCTACATATGCTTCTCGTCACCAGTTTCTTTTTATTTGTTTGTAAAATTGTAATGATTTCATATTTCCTAGATTTCCCCATATTTCCTGTCTTTCTATATCTTCTGTTCTGCATTTTTACAATTTACCTACATCGCTTGTATTTATTTCCTCAAATCTCCATATATCTCAAATTCCTATTTTTTCCATAATTCCTCCTATCTCTTACTATCTTTGAGTTCTCTAATCCTTTTTGCTGTCTCATGCACAATTAATTTCCCCTTCTTCTTTGGCCAAGCACCGATACCAAAATGTTATTATTCTTTCCATTATTATTCCATTTCTTCTTGTCTTACCTAATGATGTAGCTTATTCTGAAAATCGAAGAAATTTTCGGTATGCAGATGAATACAATTTGTTTAAGGCGCTTTAAGGGTAACACAATTTAAATGTGACCTTACGTGGATAATTATATCTATTTCATCGATTTAATCGCATTAGAATCCTTGCAAGTGTTAAGTCGTATGTAAATGAGCCATTAGCCACTTTTTGTTAGAAGATCCGCGGGGCATAAGGTACAACAGCCCCCAGGCTGAGTCAGACAAGAGGGATATACCAAGGTTATTGGCCCCCGACCTACTTTAGCTTTGCTAACATAAAAGTATCTGCGGACCTTGAATAAAACGCCAAACTAACAAAACATCTCGCAAAAACAAATGCAGAGCGAGCTGTCGATAGAATAATCTAGCCCGTCTCCTTCAGCAACCTGCGAATTTATTGCATCATTTGAAAACTTCATTTCGTTGTAGTGTTTTTACCCAGGGAGAGTCTTAAAGATAACAGTTTTGAACACAATTTTTAATTGTTAAAAACGCAGGCTGCAAGGAGACCGCCTATTTCACCACATTTTCTCAACTTTCCTTAAAGCTTGATCAAATACAATAAACCTAAAGATCATTAGAATATTTAATAAGTTAAACAAATGTAACCACATACTTTTTGCAACACATCATCCATCTACACTAATCTAATATGTTTACATTCAGAAGAGGTCCAGAGTTCGAATCAGAGTCAGGCTGAGTTATCTAGGTAAGATTTTTCCAGGGTTTTCCCTTAGAACAAAAGACGAACGTCTGGAAACTCTAAGGTCTATGGGCCCGCCTTGTAGCATAGATGGTAGTATATCTGCCTCACGTTGAAGAGGTCCCGTGTTCTAATCTCAGTCAGAGTGAGTTTTCTAGATAAGATTTTTTCGGGGTTTTCCTTAGAATGAAAGATGAATGTCTGGTAACTCTAAGCTCTATGTACGCTGTACTCATTTGAACATCATTTCATTCATCGTCCGATATGACTTAACGTTGGAGGTTTTCCCTTATTCTGAAAGATGAATGTCTGATAACTCTAAGCTCTATGTACCCTGTACTCATTTGAACATCATTTCATTCATCGTCAGATATGACAACGTTGGTTTTCCTTCATCTTGAAAGATGAATATCTGGTAACTCTAAGCTCTATGTACCCTGTACTCATTTGAACATCATTTCATTCATCGTCCGATATGACTTAACGTTTAGAGGTTTTCTCTTATCCTGAAAGATGAATGTCTGATAACTCTAAGCTCTATGTACCTTGTACTCATTTAACATCATATCATTCATCATCCGATATGACTTAACGTTGGAGGTTTTCTCTTATCCTGAAATATGAATGTCTGGTAACTCTAAGCTCTATGTACTCTGTACTCATTTAACATCATATCATTCATCGTCCGATATGACTTAACGTTGGAGGTTTTCTCTTATCCTGAAATATGAATGTCTGGTAACTCTAAGCTCTATGTACCCTGTACTCATTTAACATCATATCATTCATCGTCCGATATGACTTAACGTTGGAGGTCGCAAAACAAAAGGTGGTTCACTTGAATTTCTTCAACAAAGTTTTTTTACAAAATCGTATTCCTCTATTTCCTGTTAACCAGGATAAGTAATTTTCTTATTTACTTTCCTGTAGATACAACGGAATAGGAAATACATTAGACTTAGATGATAACAAATGTTTGAATAGCTGGTTACTAAGCGACAGCATTTAAATTTCCTTCTCTTTACATAACCATGAGGCAAAAAACCGAATAGCAACTTTGACAAAATATACTTATCAGAGCTGTGCTCTTTAGCAAGATCTATAATTTTATAGTAAAATATTGTGTATGTCTGACGGTTTACTAACTATAAAAGTCATTCAGAATGAAGACCTCATAAGCTATATCCAGAAAATTGTAGATATACGTTCAATTTTTAATGAAGAACTCTTAAAGAAAAGGAATTTTAATCAAAATCGTTTGAAAAATTGGAGTTTTTTCCTTGGAAGAAACGAAACTTATTGACCTACTTCGGTATAGAACGCAGTTTCTATTTCTGAGTAATGCTGTTTTCACACATGCATACGTCCGAGCGCAATTATTTTTATAAAGTAGTAGTAGTAGTTGTTGTAGTAGTTTTATTCATCCGTTAAGTCAATACAATGACATTGGATACGTCAATACAAATATTTAGAACAATACAAATAATATAAGTATAAAAAATAAGTTGCATCAAGTGTAATTAAAAAGATCTAAGCATGAACTCATAAATATATATAGTTGCATGGCTCTACAACTACACAGAATTTAAAATGCATCACAAATATATACAATTATATGGCCAACTACAGTGTATCTAGAAATTCACTTATATCATAATATGAATCACTTAATAAAATTTCTTTCAACGATAGCTTGAAACACCTCATGGATTTTATGTTTTTCAGATTGGCCGGTAGTTTATTATACAGAGTGACTGCTGAATATCTAACTCTTTTGGAATAAAGTGTAGTTCTATATGTTATTGTTCTTAAGTCTGTTTTACCTCTGGTGTTATGATGGTGTATTTGATTATTTGTGGTGAAATTTTCAAGGTTTTGTTTTGTATAACATAGCAAACAGTATATATACAGACTGGGCAGAGTCAAGATTTTCAATTCCTTAAAGAAGTTCCTGCAGGAGTCATATTTTTTTCCTGACATTAGGCATCTAACAATCCTTTTTTGTACTTTAAAAACCAAGTGACTGTCTTTACTATCCCCCCAAAACATAATGCCATACCTCATTAGACTTTCTGCATATGCAAAATATAAGGTTCTCATGTCACTTGCATACAACTCATTTTTTATTACTCTTAATGAGAAGTAGAATTTATTTAACTTTATTACTAGATTTTTTATGTGTGCTTCCCAGTCTAAATGCTGATCTATCCATACTCCCAGAAAATTTGCTTCTGTCTTATAAGAAACACATGCACCATACAACTTGATGTCAGGTTTGCCAACATTTTTATTTTGTTTGTGGCGAAATGATATTGCTGAAGATTTGTTTGTATTAATAATCAATTTGTTTTCAGCAAACCAAGTTTCAATTTTACTGGTTATGTGTTTTGCATTTTCATTTCCCCTTATTATAACATTTGTGTCGTCAGCAAACATAGTTACTCGAGTTGGATTTAAATAATTTGGGAAGTCGTTTATGAATATTAAAAAGAGGAGGGGTTCTAGTATGGATCCCTGGGGAACTCCATATTTAATTTTTTTCATTTTTGAATAGTGATTACGTACGACATTCCGCTCATCGACATTTGTGATTTCCACCATTTGCTTCCGATTTTTTAAATATGATTGGAACCAATCCCATACTATTCCCCTTATCCCATAATAGTACAGCTTTTGTAACAGAATTTCATGATGAATCATGTCAAATGCCTTGGTTAGATCTATTAGTAAGCCTGTACAGTTATTATCATTGTCAATAGCCTCCAATATATGATCTGTAAACTCAAAAATTGCTGATGTTGTGGATTTTCCTTTACAGAACCCATTTTGTGCAGGGTTAACTACATTATGGTTCTCCAAAAACGAACTAAATCTTACTAGCATAGCTTTTTCTACAATTTTGGATAAGGCTGGTAAAATCGATATAGGCCTGTAGTTTTCGACTTTTTCTCTATCACCTTTTTTGAAAACTGGTTTTACTTTGGCAATTTTAAGTACATCTGGAAATTGTCCGGCTTCAAAAGATTTATTAATTAAATAACTTAGTACTTTATCCAAAACACTACTGCAGTATTTGAACACTGTTATAGGTACCTGATCATGTCCTTCACTTGGTTTATTTTTTAGAGATTTCAGTGTTGTATTAATTTCTGCCTCTGTCACCGGTGTTAGAAACATACACATTCCAACTGAGTTTATGTGCTCAATATTTAAATTACAAGGCTGATTCCCAACTAATCTCTCCACCATCTCGCTATAGTAAGTTTGAAATACGTTGGCTATTACTTGTGGATCTTCAGGTAGTGAACCATTTGGTAATCTAATAGATATGTTCTTAATCCCATTACTTTGCTTTAAATGCTTTTTAGTTATACTCCACATAGCTTTTTGTTTATTCTCAGCATTATTGATAAATTCACTATTATACTGCTTTTTTGCTTGTGTTAAAACTTTATTATATATCTCTTTATATTTCTTAAAGTATTGTTCTAAGCCCGGATCAGTACCCCTTTTCCTCAAAGAATTCAAAAATCTTAACCTTGTCCCAGATTTCAAAATACCCTTTGTTACCCAGTTCTTTTTATGTTCCCCTAGCTTTCGCAGTTTCATTGGCATTACTATATCCATGTGGTATTTAAATCTATTTATGAATGATTCATACATAACATTGATAGCTTTTTTAGTTTCGGGTACTGGTCTGAATACATTATTTGCGCTGATATCTTGACACACTTTCAGCCTGCCCTTGTAGCGTAGGTGGAAGCGTGTCTGCTTCATTTTGAAGAGATCCGAGTGAATATCTGTCAGGCTGAATTATCTAGATAAGCTTTTCCGGGGAGTTCCCTTATCTTGAGAGATAAATGTCTGGTATCTAAGCTCTTTTGAATCCTGGACTCATTTGAGCATCATTTTATGTATTTGTGTGATATGACAACATTGAAGGAGGTAAATTAAAAAATCTTTTAACTATGCATCTGTGTAATAATCTACACTATTATATATTTTATAGCGAAATAAATGTAAAGTATAGTAATATATATTTATTTTATACGCGTGCATGTGTTTATGTATGCGGGTATGTAGTTTGTTTGATAATTGAAACAAATGAATAGTATGCTTCCGTATTTCACCATTAGAGGCCGAAGGGAGCTTTAATAATGCCAATGTATGTGGAAGATATGTGTGTAAGTGTGTGTGTGTGTGTGTGTGTGTGTGTGTGTGTGTGTGTGTGTGTGTGTGTGTGTGTGTGTGTGTGTGTGTGTGTGTGTGTGTGTGTGTGTGTGTGTGTGTGTCCCCAAAATTCAAAAGAGCGTTACGCTCTGAATGGCTGTTTTTCAATACATGTCAATCAACAATAATAGCTTTGAAGGTTGGTCATTGTTTCGTCAAGGTTAGAAAACCGGTCACCGGTGCATACATTCCACTGCAGACATGATACAAATATTGTGCTATAAATTATTCTTTACTCATTTACTGCTTCCTAGCGGGAAAAAATAGAAAGTGCTGTTATTCAGTGCAAGAAAGAGACCTTGTCAGACCAAAGTTGGAAAACACTTCGCAATTTTTGGGGGTGAAAGTGCATCAAAAGTAATCAAGCATGTGGCAGGGTTCTCTATCTCTAGCCCAAGTTCGACGTAGGATCATGTATGCGAGTCGTGAATAATTATTTTATGAGTTAACTAACAAAATCCACACCTCTGCTCACATCATTGCGATAATTTGTTCTGCGGGTGTGGTTACATCCTTGTCAACCGGTCTTCGAATTAAGTAGCTTTGAGCTTGGTCGACAGGTGGACGAGTGACCCTCTATCTGGCAAAAACCATGTAGGGTATGACTTAACACTTAATGGTTCGGATTCCGCATTAAGATGTATATCCTCGGTGTCCATTTCCGTAGTAAATAATAAACATTAAATGTACCTGTGTAATGTTTACTGTAATATAAGAGCAGTAAACAAAAGTAAAAAATAAAAAAATGAAAAATATGATCTGCGATCTGGGTTCCAAGTGTCTAGAATCTAAAATGTACTTATTGTGCTCTTTATTATATAAGAAATTACAAATAATATACATTTAATTAATTAAAATTTCTTTTTGCAGACAAAACTTACGCCTACATTAACTAACCTAATGTCCACTGTCGCCAATGGTCTTACAACCAAATCTAACCTAACAGCAGCCTTATTACTATATACATTTTCTAATAAATAATTAAATTAGCATGAGCGGGAAGTTGATACAATAATAGTGATAATGAAAGTGATAACGAAAATTTCTTTCAACCAACATTAGTAATGATTAGAAAACGTATAGATTAAGAGTTATTTTAAACACTCTTACTTTGCTAAACCAAAAGGGAACGAGGAAAATGTAGAGGAAGCAGACGTAGCTGAAATCCTTTTCAAACGAAAGGTAAACACATTATTCATATTGTGAGGTAAACATATAAGCAGTGTTTGTCCAGCGTGGCAATAAGCGATATTGTCAGGTAGCTAGATTGTTCAAGAAGTTTCATTTTCTCGAACTTCCTGGAACGGTGCGGAAACTTCTAGCGTTGTATAATACAGTGCACCTGTGAAATTGGATGAAAATCGGTGTTTTTAAATGCAAGCATTAAATTCTTTTCTTTTTCCTTTATTTATACTTGATACTTTCATTTGTCGATTTTAATTACTGATATGGAGAACACCGAGCGGGATGGCTCACGTGGTTTCATCCGTGGTCCGCATTCGGGAGGTCTGAATTCGATTCCCGTGGCCGACCTACATGACCCATAAGTCCTTTCGGGGGGTTTCCCGGGTTGCTAGGTGAATGTTGGGTAAGTTAACTACATCCCCCGAATTCTCTGTCCTTCCATTTCACATCATCTCTCATCTGGTGGTCTCTTTTATGGTAGAAATCTCGGCGGGTGTCTCGGCGGTGCATGGCAGGATGATGTGCTCCTCCGGTAGGTCAGCTGCTGGTCTCCGAACCGACTGTTAGGACCGTCTCCGGGCTCTCCGTAGGGGAAGGGATCCGTCCCCTTCAGCTGCCAAAGTGCGGGCGCTGCGGACCCTTAGCACTCGTGGTACCTCTGACGTTACTAGAGGAACCTCGGGCCGAACAGCCGAGCCCCTCCTTCGGGAGTTGTTCGGATTGGGATGGACTCGAGGGGACAGTGTTCCCGAAACCCGTGGGAATCGGGTACGTCTTCGAACGGGGTTGAGGGAAGCCATTAAGTGTCCCGGGTACTAGCCTGCTAAGCTAGTAGAAGGTGTGCTAGATCACCAGGCGGCCCCACCGAGGTCATATCGGTAGTCTTCACCTTTGGTGTTGGCGCGCGTAAGTGGCGTATCCACTTCCATCCCGTCTTGAGTCCATAGGACCAGATGGGGGGGCTTGTTAGTCTCTAGGTCTTACCCTATGGAAAGCCCCACGGAGGACGCCGAGCGCCCTTTGGGACAGCTCGGATACTCCCTGGTTGAAGGAGGCCCGGGTCCAGTTCCTACGGGTTCCGCGTTCAGTAGTACCTCTGGCTCAACAACGTCTTCGGACCCTCCTTAGGGGGATCCGTCCCCTTCAGCTGCTGTGGTGCGAGCGCTGCGGACCCCTAGCACTCGTGGTACCTCTGACGTTACTAGAGGAACCTCGGGCTGAACATTCGAGCCCCTCCCTTAATGGGAGTTGTTCGGATTGGGTTGGACTCGAGGGGGCACTGGTTCCCGATACCCGTGGGAGATCGGTACGTCTTCGGACGGGCTTGAGAGAAGCCATATGTTCCCGCGTACTAGACTAAATAGCTAGTAGAAGGTGTGCTAGGTCACCAGGCGACCCCACCGCGGTTATTCGGTAAACTTCCCTACGGGGTTGGTGCACGTTAAGTGGCGTATCCACTACCACCCGTCGTGTGTTTTTGGACCATATGGCGGGGACTTGTTAGCTTCTAGGTCGTGCCCTATGGAAAGCTCCACCGAGACGCTGGGCGCCCTTCGGGTACAGCTCGGTAACTCCCTGGTACAAGAGGGAAGTCAGCGACGGCTGCCTGTGTAGATCCCACTCGTCTCCGGACCACAGCACAGGAGAATGTCCGTTGTCATAGCCTGCCGGGGGAGGTTTCCATCTAAGTAAAAATCTAGGGACCCTGCCCTCTGCACTGTTGTCGCTCCTTGGGAAGGCCGCCCTGTCTCCTCTCGCCTCACCATTCCTCCCGGGGATGCCCCACTTGGGGGCATAAGGTAAAATGAACCAAGACTGGTCGCAGTGGCAAATCCCCTCCAAGAGAAGGAGAATATTATCCGTTTGACGGCCTTTGTAGCCCTTCTGAACACAGTACTCTTAACGCACATTCCAATTTTATATGCAGTTTTTTCCTCAATCCTTTACCGAGCGATATCGCTCAGGCGGTTTCGTCTGTGGTACGCATTTGGAAGGCCCAGTGGCCGACTTACCTAACATATGGGTTTTTCGTGGTTTTCCCGGGTCGTTAGGTGAATGCTGGGTAGGTTAATTACATCTCCCGAATTTTCTGTCCCTCCATTTCATCTCCATTATCATTTCACATAATCTCTCATCTGGTGGACTCTTTCAGGGTAGAAGTGTCGGCGGGTGTCTCGGCGGTGCATGTCGGGATGATATGCTCTGAGGAAAACTACTTTCTTCTCCGGTAGGTCGTTTGCCGGTCTCAGCTCCTCTGCTGGGACAATTTCGGGACCGCCAGCCAGGGACCTTTGTGGCTCAGCTGCTGGGCTCGTTGCCGTCCCGCAGTAGGGGAGCGAGTTCGTTGTCCTGGCCTGTCGGAGGAAGTCTCTAGCTAAGTAAACTGAAGGGACCCGGTCCTCTGCATTGTCGTGGCTTATTGACTCGGCCGCTCTCTGCTCTCCCCTCACCTTTCCTGCCGGGAGTACCCCACTTGGGGGCATAGACTCAGTGGGCCCGGCATGGTGTCCTACGTACTGAATCCCCTTGCTAATGAAAACCTAATCCTAATCTCCAAACCTTTTACGCTGTTTTTTATTTGTTAAAATGCTTCATGTTAACATTTTTGACTAGCTAACTTTGAACAAAACTTCAAGAATGATTTCATAAGAAACTCACACCATTTTTTAAATTTGATAACTAAATTACATATTAATACTTTAACAAATGTTGATATTAATAAAGTACAGCAATACCAAAGTGCAAAGGCTTATCCTTCTTTTCCAGGTTTGTTTGAATTTTAAAAGACTGCAATGTGGAGTTCCTTATAACAGAAAAATAAAACCCTTACTAGGATATAAACAAACATTTTACAAGTGTGGAATTTTTAATCAATGTGTTAAAATTAATTAAATCGAGAACAGAAGTGTTAAAATATGTAAAACACGTGCATATATTTATGATTGAAATTATGCATGTGCTCGTTACATTACCATATGGTGATAAACATTTCAGGGAGCTAAAAATTGAAATTTTGAACTGTCGCGTTTCTCACAGGTGCATTACCGTAAGAGAGTGAAACCTGAGTGAAGAGAAAATTAAAATGGACGAAGTGACAGTGTAAATAACATGTGCCAGGGTTTACTATTATTGTTCTTCTACTTTTTCGCTCCATGGTTTGGGCATATAGCCCGTTCCGGCTTTATAGATCTCTCCAGCGTTTCCTGGGTCGTCCTCTGCCTCTTCTTCCTTTAGGATTATAGTTTAATAATGCATTTGGATATCTTCCATCCTCCATTCTTAATATATGTTCATGCCATTGTTGCCTTCGTTGTAATATTTTATCATGGATTGGTTCGATTTCTAATTCCTTTCTAATATCCTCATTTCTTATTTTGTCCAATATTGTACAACATTTAACACTTCTTAAAAATTTCATTTCTGCAGTCTGTATTGTATTTAAATCCTTTTGTGTTGGCACCGAGGTTTCGCTTCCATATAGTAAAGTTGGAATAGCCATTACCTTATACACTTTCATTTGTCTATCCCTTCTCACTCTGTTTTTAAAAGTTCTTTGGATTGTCCTACATATTGCTCGGAATTTGTTTACTTTTTCTTCTGTGTCAGCATTGTTTCTAAAACTTATGTTACACCCTAAATATTTAAAACTCATATTTGTTCTAAAATCTTATTCCTTAAAACAATTTTTGATCTTACATTATAATTTCCTTTAAAATCCATAATTTTTGTTCTTTCTTCTGATATTTTAAAATTATACTTTTTACTATATTATTTAGAATATACATTTATTTTTGCAGTTGATTTTCATTCCAATGAATCAATATTTGGTCATCCGCAAACAGCAGTGTATTAATATAAATATTTTCTTTTATTTTGATTCCTGGGTCTACTAAAACCTGCCATTCATTTATAACATCGTATATACTAAAAAGAGTAGGTGATAAGCGACATCCTTGTCTTAGCCCAGTATTGGTAGAAGCTTGTTCTGTTAACCTATCCCCAGTATCACTTCTTATAGTTGTATTTGTGTATATGTCTTTTATTACATTAATGATACGTAACTCTTACTTTCTAATATTTGCCACGGAGTTGTTCTATTTATTCTAACAAAAGCCTTTTCCAGGTCAATGAATGCGATATGTGTTTCCAAATTCTTTTCCCTTCGTTGTTCAATTGTTTGATTAAGGACAAATACGTTATCTGTACAGGATCGGCCTTTGCGGAATCTCCTATAAGGCATTCTGTAATAGTTTTCAGTCTATTATTTACTATTTTAGTATACATTTTGCAACCTGTGTTCATTAAACTTATCCCTCTATAATTTCCACAGTTTTTGCGATCTCTCTTTTTGAATATATTTTTAATTAGAGCTATTGACCATGATTCAGGTATTTTACATTTTTGCCAACAATTACTAATTAAATGTAGTATACTTACAGCAAGTCAAAGCAAACTAGCACAACTTGAAACATTACAGAACCAAGCATTCAGACTAATAATGGGAACAGTCAAATCAACACCAATTAGTGCAATGCAAATTGCTGTAAATAACCTACCAATTAAATATGTAATGGAAAAACAGAATCTCCTCCTAAATGAAAAACTACAAAGGCTCCTCTTTAATACTCACTGGAAGAACTACAAAAGCAGAGAAAGGACCTTAAAAACACAAGAAGGATTTATGCAGAAAGCCTATAACCTACAGAGAAAAAATACAACCTTGAAGACACAAACAAAATTGAACATCTCCCACTTCCAATCTGCCCTCTATCACAATCTAAAATAAATAGCAGAGTAAACCTTCTGCAAAATATAGAGTAAAAAAGAGATGTAAGTGCAGAAGCACTTAAAATGCTAGCTCTATAAACAATTGAAGCTTATTATCCACAAGGCTCATGACTACTCATATACACAGACAGCTCCCTATTTGACAAAGAAAGTAATGCTGGAGCAGGAATACATAGTAAAATATTCAATTTTTACATCTGTTTGGGCACCCTATGATGGAGAATTAGAACCAATCAACACTTCGCTGAAACAACCCGTCAACCATGTGAACTCTTTCTCTAAAGCAATGATTCTAAGCGATTCTAAATCAGCACTTCAAGCCCTACCCTCACTGTACCCTAACAACAATAGAATTCTTGAAATTTACAGTTCATTACGAATACTACAGGGACTAAAAAACGAAATACAGTTCCAGTGGATTCCATCCCACTGTGGAATTACAGGAAAATGAAACAGCAGATTCCTTGACAAACAAAGGAACACAAATAAAACAAAGCTGCCAACAAAAGACCTCATTCCACACATCAAAACTACACATAAACAATAGAATCAACTTATTCTGGAAAAATGAATGCAAAGAAAAAGTAACAACAAGCAATGGAAAATTCTACAAGGAAGTAAAAATCCCATCCCAGACTACCCAAGAAGCAGTACTGTTGCCATCTTCCGACTGTTTACTGGCCACGACTGTTTGGCCGCTTATCTACACAGGACTAATATTTTTGAATCCCCGACCTACACACTGTGTAGGGACCCGAACTCATTGATGGACGGAGATCATCTGCTCCAGTGTAGTGCCCTGACAAAAACAGATGGACAACTGACAGCACAGCTAGTCACACGTTATTGGGAGGCCAGAAGAAGGAAAATGGAAATCCTTCAACTCCATGAGCATTAGCAACCAACCAACCAGTATTCTTAATTTGCACATTATCCCACTGTATTATTGTTATTAATTATTCTAATTATTATTACTATATTGATTCCTAGATTAAGTGAATTTTCATCGTTATGTATGTAAAGAGCTTAGAAGAAAGGCAGTGGAATACGAGCGATAGGCGATGAGTAAAATCATGTTAATGTTACACTCGAGATTTTAGTTTTAAGTTCCTCCCTCACAGCGGCCCGCCTCGGTAGTGTAGGTGTAGCATGCCTGTCTGCCTCACGCTCAAGAGGTCCCGAGTTCGAATCTCGGTCAGGTTGAGTTACCTGGATAAGGTTTTTCCGGGGTTTTCCCTTATCCTGAAAGACGAATGTCGGGTAACTCTAAGGTCTATGTACCCCGGACACATTGAGCATCATTTCATCCATTTCATTCATCGTCCGATATGACTAAATGTTGAATGACTTAAAAAAGAAACTCCCTCACAGGGAAGGCATTCAATGGCGACATTACAAATGTTCATAAAGTAATATATTTTCAGCTTGCTGTTATTTAACTGCGGCGTGTTAAAGTGTAAAATTGCGTTCCAAATTACACTGTAATTGAAATGCGAGTTTGAATCCGGAAGGGCCGGTTTAATTGTGTTATTTCTTCTATAAGTTACGCAATCTTGCCGTTTATGCGAATTAAAGTGATGCTAATACTTTCATGCATTTCAAATTACAAGATACAGACATTAAAGTGAATATAACAACGTGCATGTGAGACATAACAGACATGCTCTGCACGTTTTAACATTCGTGTTACAGACCTAAATATTACACATAAAAGGTAACATTCTTTACGCTGTTTCTCCTCCACCTCCTCCTCCTCCACCTCCTCCTCCTCCTTCCCGTTCTTAAATTAATGTATAAACAACGTTTACTGGCTTGTCTCGATCCCTTGTTCATTCTGTTGCACCATTTAGGTCTGCATGAGGGTATATATTCCATTCTAGACAAATCAGTTACTTGCTTGTGTAGAGTACGTGGTTGGTGTCTGCCTTGAGGTCCCGAATTTTAAACTTGTTCAGGGTGAGTTATCTGCAAAAGGCTTTTTCCAGGGTTTTCCCTTATCCTGAAAGACGGAAGCCCGGTACTCTAAGCTCTGCAGATCCTGGACTTATTTAAGCGTCATTTCACCCTTTTCATTCTTTATCCCATACGCCCTAACCGGTTAAACGGACGTTAAATTTAAAAAAAAAACAGTTCATTTTGATCAGACACCTATTACTTCATTTTACGAAGGCTGTTCTATAAAGAATGACCATAATTTTATTACGGTCATAATTTTTCGCAATAAAATTCAATCTTATTATATGCTGTTAGCTAAATGTAAAACAAACACGCCGTAGTAGTTTCATTGTTGGTACTCGTGGTTCCCGCCTATGACAACCAGGCAAGTTCAGACATGTTCAATATCTCCTACCACTAAAATGGAGATAACACGCGAGGAACAATATGCGGCTTTGAAATTCTCCTTTCTTCTCAACAAATCTTAATTTGAGGCCTATACAATGTTACAGGAGGCCTATGGAGAGTCTGTTCTTCCCTACAGCACAGCACGAAGGTGGTTTAAACTGTTTAAAGAGGGGAGACAATCAATTTCAAAGGAAGGTGGACCCGGTGCTCCAGTTACATCAACACTGTTGCTGCCATTGTGAGAGAGGATCGACGAATTATCTTAAGATCACTTTCTGAAATACTGAACATTTAATTGGGTGCCACCCAAACGTTGGTGACAGAAACATTACACATGAGACGTGTTTGTGCGCTATGGGTTCCAAGACTGTTGATTCCCGAACAAAATGACATTCGCATGCAGGTCTGCATGTAGTTAAAGTTAATGTTAGAGGAAGATCCGGAGTTTCTTTCAAACGTAATCACTGCTGATAAAACTTGGCTGCATAATTTTGATCCTGAGAGCAAACAAAAAGCTCAGTGTGGAAATCTCCTTCACCACCAACCCCCCAAAAAGCAAAAGTGGTTGCTTCTGCTGGGAAAGTTATGGTCGTCTCATTCTTTGATATTGTGACTTTGTGGGTTCGTGAAATGAAAAGTCCAATTACACCACTCAACAATGTTCTTTATTTCCACCGACTTACAGTCAAACTCTTGCCAATTACACAAAATTACGTGCTGCAACAATTACAATTTACCCGTTCGTCCGTTACAATTTCCTTGTACTCGCGATTACATAAACTCCGATACTCATACACAGTTCGTACAGTCTTCTCGTTCCACAATCCTTTCGTTCATTAACACGTCACTGACTAACTCTTACACCAAGAACTGCGACTGTCTTCTCGCTCACACTCACTAACCAACTGATTGACCAACTCCACCAACAACAACAACTGACTAACTCTGTCTGTCTGTAACCCTCTTTATATCGGAATATCGCCGGTTTCTGGTGTTTACAAGATTGTTCTGGTAACAGAAAGATCGAGAACCAGGTGGAAGGAAAACAGACGCACAATTATGTTTCTTTCCGACCACTGGCTGTCACCACTATAAGACAAACGAGGGAAGGGCGTGGCTAACCGAGCCTCCCCCCTGCCTTCCGTTCGCAGCTGGTACAGGGTGCTCCAGTTACAATATTCATGGAATGGTTTATCAGCATGTTGTACCTGCACACATATCAGTAACTGGACAATACTACAGGGATGTCCTGAAAACATTGCAAGTCCATATCAGGCGCAAAAGACCACATTTCCATGAAGCAGGCTGGATGCTGCATCACGATAATGCGCGGCCGCGTATTGCCAATGCTGTTGCTGAATATCTTGCAAAAATCAACCTGAAGTGCATCTCTCACCCTCCCTATAGTCTCAGTTTATCCCCATGTGACTCTTTTCTATTCCCTAGCTTGAAGAAACGCCTTCGTGGGAGGCATTATCCATCATCAGAAGCAGTGCTGAAGGCTGCGCAGGCGATTTTGAAGATCTCTCAAAAATGGTTTCCAGCATGTCTTTGAAGACTGGCAGAAACGCTGGGACAAGTGCATCGCATTCAGGGGAGACTATTTTGAGGACCATCAAAATTATGATGAGTAAAGGTACGTTGTCAAAAAAATGTGATCATTCTTTATTGAACAGCCCTTGCATATAGTTGTATAAATCTACTTTTGAGTCAGTGTCCAAATTTCACCTATAGAAAACAAGGTAGCTAGAAAAAGTGCAGTATTTTATAAAGTGCAAAATGGTCCGTTTCCTACAGTTACTTTTAAAGATTCTTATGTGGATAGACAAATATGAGACCTTTTCTTTTTCTTTTCGTTTCATCCTCTTTGGGGTACGTTAAATCAATCATTTCCCTATGTTTTGTTATTTCCTTAGTTCCCAGTATTTTTCTATTCCATCTGAATTTTCAGATTTTCTGCCGAGATAATGGGTTTGGATTTTAGTGTAGATTTATCATTGAACCTTATATTTTCCTTTTTAGTTATTACTTTCTCTATTCTATCAAGTCATGAATATTCTCTGATTTGTAATTCCCCTAAGTCTTTTTCATTTTCTTTAAATCAGTCACATTTTGTTTTACGGTCACGAAAGAAATCAAAGGTTTCTTAAAAACAAATATATAAAACCCACAGAGCCTTGTCTATCTCTGATCCCAGCCACTTAAATCAAGAATTACAGCACCTGAGACTCACTTTCCGTCAAAACGGCTACTCCGAGTATGACGTTGGAGCCTCGATCACCAAAGCTAGGAAAGGGAAACCTGTAATACAGCAAGCGTCAGATAAGCCTACCGCTACAGCCTATATCCCGTTTACCAGCAATCTATCCGGCAGAATCAGTAGCCTCGATCACCAAAGCTAGGAAAGGGAAACCTGTAATACAGCAAGCGTCAGATAAGCCTACCACTACAGCCTGCATCCCGTTTACCGGCAATCTATCCGGCAGAATTAGTAGCCTCGATCACCAGAGCTAGGAAAGGGAAACCTGTAATACAGCAAGCGTCAGATAAGCCTACCGCTACAGCCTATATCCCGTTTACCGGCAATCTATCCGGCAGAATCAGTAGCCTCGATCACCAGATCTAGGAAAGGGAAACCTGTAATACAGCAAGCGTCAGATAAGCCTACCGCTACAGCCTGCATCCCGTTTACCGGCAATCTATCCGGCAGAATCAGTAGCCTCGATCACCAGAGCTAGGAAAGGGAAACCTGTAATACAGCAAGCGTCAGATAAGCCTACCACTACAGCCTGCATCCCGTTTACCGGCAATCTATCCGGCAGAATTAGTAGCCTCGATTACCAAAGCTAGGAAAGGGAAACCTGTAATACAGCAAGAGTCAGATAAGTCTACCGCTACAGCTTACATCCCGTTTACCGACAATCTATCCGGCAGAATCAGTAGCCTCGATCACCAGAGCTAGGAAAGGGAAACCTGTAATACAGTAAGCGTCAGATAAGCCTACCGCTACAGCTTACATCCCGTTTACCGACAATCTATCCGGCAGAATCAGTAGCCTCGATCACCAGAGCTAGGAAAGGGAAACCTGTAATACAGTAAGCGTCAGATAAGCCTACAGCTACAGCCTACATCCCGTTTACCGACAATCTATCCGGCAGAATCAGTAGCCTCGATCACCAGAGCTAGGAAAGGGAAACCTGTAATACAGCAAACGTCAGATAAGCCTACCGCTACAGCCTACATCCCGTTTACCGGCAACCTATTGGGCACAATCAGCAGTATTCTCGCCAAATACAACATCAGAACCATCCACAAGCCACCTCCGAAGATAAAACATCTGTTGAGACCAGTGAAAGACAAACAGGACTTCCAAGTTCCGGGAGTGTACCGCATTCCCTGTGAATGTGAGACACCGTATGTAGGACAAACCGAAACGACCATCGATACCAGAATAAACGAACATGAACGAAGCATTCTTTCAATGCAACCTGAGAAGCTTAGGCTGGCAGAGCATTGTTTTGATAACGACCATAGAGCCAACTTTCGGGAGACGACCATCTTGGTAAAATGCAACAGTTACTGGGAGCGGAGAGTTAAGGAGGCTTTGGCCATTTCCTCCGAGAGGAGCACGCTTAATCGTGATGCTGGATTTCAGTTCAGCTCCTCTTGGAAACCGGGGCCCGCCTCGGTAGCGTAGATGGTAGCATGTCTGCCTCGCGTTCAAGAGGTCCCGAGTTCGAATCTCGGTCAGGGTGAGTTAGCTAGGTGAGGTTTCTTCCAAGGTTTTCCCTTATCCTTATAGACGAATTTCGGGAAGCTCTAAGTTCCATGGACCCTGGACACATTTGAGCATCATTTCACCCATTTCATTCACCATCCGATATGACTTAACGTTGGAGGACGTAAAATGACAAAAAAGCGGCCTTAAAATGGAAATACGTCGATTTAAGAAGCAAAGATCAATGCAGCTTGATAATAAAGTTAAGTAGTTACGTTTCTTTGACACAATTTTCTATACTGACGCCATCCCCGGACCTGGCAATTAATTTACTGAAAACAGTCTTTTGTTCAGTAATGCGAATTTGGTAGTGTTTTGACTTTGTTCATTAGATTAGATTAGATTGATTTGCATTCAGTAGGTTCACTTGTAACCAGAAAAGGCTGTGAACATTTAACATGTCCAGAGGTATAAAGTTTAATACCATATATATGTACAAAAGTTAACACAAGACACATATTATAGTATACAGGCAATATGAACAACAATATGGGAAACAAAGCAGGGATAACTATATATGATACAAAATGGAACACTGTTTAAACCAGCTTTCACTTGGCTTATGTCAGTACGTCTCAACCTTTTTGCAATGGATACCATTCTTGTTATTTATTAAATACATATACATTAAAAATAAATTTTCAACTTGCATCAAATATTTATTAGTAATGATTTGTCATTGGAATAGTTAGATACTACTTACAGAGCTGCAGAAGCACTGTCAGTATAATTTGTCATTCAGATAATCTTGTGCAGAGTAAAAAGATTTTGAGCAAAGGCACTCTCTAACAGCTTTCTTTAAAAGCACCGAAATTATCAACTTTTACTTTAAGAACATTAGGAAGTGCGCCAAATATTTTGATAGTTTCATAATGCACACCTTTCTGGAAGCAAGAAAGTTTAGCACTGGGATAATGGATATTATACTTTTGTCTAGTGTTTATTCTGTGAATTACATTAATTGTTGCAAATAAGGCACGATTGCATACAAAGAATTTTAGGATCGAGAATATATACATGCAAGAAAGCGTTAATATCTTCAATATTGTAAAAAGATCTTTACAGGAGCATCTGTTGTGGGTGTTAGTAATGATTCTTATAACCTTCTTTTGCATAAGAAATATTTTTTTACTTTCTACTGAGTTGTCCCAAAATAATATTCCGAATTCCATATTAGAGTTAAAGTATGCATAAAAATTTATCCTCCTTTTTCCCATAGTACCTGAGAGTTTTTTATGAGACCTGTTAAAATTGTATGTATTTTTTTCGCTGCTCTCGCATACGGCTGCAATTTATAACTTTGACTGGGTGATCTTGGAATTCAGTGTTCACCTGTCACAGACGTTGCTAAGCTGGTAAATACAGATTACAGATTACATTGGATACATTTGCATTCAGTGAGCACACTAGTAGTCATAAAGGCCTGTCAACATTGAACACGACAGGTAAGTGTGCAGTTTAATTCATATATACTTGAATATTGAATATGAACGACACATTATATACAGGCAATATAAAAAACAAGGCCGGGATAATTATATATTATACAGAATCAAACACTCCCCTACAAATGTTTGTATACAAATAAAATTTTGTAGTTTCCCTTGTCTTATGTTATTACGTCTCAACATTCTATCACGAGGGCTGTTCAGTAAAGAATCATCACAATTTCTTTTTCCAACGTACCTTTACTCATCCTCATAATTTTGATGATCCTTCTCAAAATAGTCTCCCCTGAATGCGATGCACTAGTCCCAGCGTTTCTGCCAGTCTTCGAAGACACGCTGGAAACCATTTCTTGAGAGATCCTTCAAAATTGCCTCCGCAGCCTTCACTATTGCTTCTGATGATGGATAATGACTCCCACGAAGACGTTTGTTCAAGTTAGGGAATAGAAAAAAGTCACATGAGGCTAAATCCGGACTATAGGGAGAGTGAGGGATGTACTTCATGTGGATTTTTGCAAGATATTCAGCTAGAACGTTGGCAATATGCGGCCGCACATTATCGTGGTGCAGCATCCAGCCTGCTTCACGGAAATATGGTCTTTTGCGCCTGATATGTACTTGCAATGTTTTCATGACATCCCTGTAATATTTTCCAGTTGCTGATGTGTGTGCAGGCACAAAATGTTGATAAATCATTCCGTGAATATCAAAGAATGAGATGACCATAACTTTCCCAGCAGAAGCAACCACTTTTGCTTTTTTGGGGGTTGGTGATGAAGGAGATTTCCACACTGAGCTTTGCTGTTTGCTCTCTGGATTAAAACAATGTAGCCAAGTTTCATCAGCAGTGATTACCGCAAAGTGAGATTTGTGATGGACGACACGGTGTTGGGGCGGGTTTTCTCCGGGTTCTTCGGTGTTCCCCGCCATCTCATTCCACCGGTGCTCCATCTTCATCTCATGTATCATCAGTGTCACCACCTGCTGTGCCGTATGTAGTAAACGCGGGCATTAAACGCTACACATTTCAGCAGTGATTACGTTTGAAACAAACTCCGGATCTTCCTCTAGCATCAACTTTAACTGCATGTTACCTCCATTGCAGCGGTAGGTGATACTGAACATGTCTGAACTTGCCTGGTTCTCACAGACGGAAACCAGGTGTAGCAACAATGAAACTACTACGGCGCGTTTGTTTCACATTAAGCTAACAGAATAGGCCGCCTTGGTAGCGTAGATGGTAGCATGTCTGCCTCAAGTTCAAGAGGTCCCGAGTTTGAATCTTGCTCATGGTGAGTTACCTGGATAAGGTTTTTCCGGGGTTTTCCCTTATCCTTCAAGACGAATGTCGGCTAACTATAAGCTCCATGGACCCTGGACTCATTTGAGCACCATTTCACCAAATTACAAAAAAAAGCTAACAGAATATAATAAGATTTAATTTTAGTGCAAAAAATTATGATCATTCTTTATTGAACAGCCGTCGTATATTTTATTTAATGGATAGCATTTGTTGTCAGTTCTTCACTTCAAAATATCTTTTGTACAGACATGAACGGTAAATTGGCAACGATTTGTTGTCGTTAGAACAGCTAGGTTCTACCCACACAGCCTTATGGTCATTCAGATAATCTTATACAGAATAAAATGATTTTGGTACTCTCTAGAAGAAATTTATTTACCGAGCCATTTTACATGTTCGCTGCCGAAAGTTGGGTAATTCCCTCATTTTGAGTGATTCCCTTAGTGCCCTTCAGAGCCTTCGTGAGCTGTACACTCACCATCCCCTTGTACAGCTTATCCAGGACACCCTCCAAGTCTTACACGTCTCCGGCGTAAGCGTGGTGTGTGCATGGGTTCCTGGTCACGTTGGCTTGCAGGGTAATGAAAGAGCGGATTCGGCGGCTAAGGTGGTCGCCACAACAGCTGGCGCTATCTTCTCCTTGGCCACCTCGGAAGACTTCAGACTTGTTGTCCGTAGGGTGACGCTCTCGTGCTGGCGCGATGAGTGGTCGGCTATGCGTGGCAACAAGCTAAGGACCGTGAAGGAGCTTCCGATTCACTGGGCGACCTCCTGTCGATTAACCCGGCGGGAGGAGGTGATATTGGCTCGGCTGCGTATTGGTCACTGATATTTTAGCCATAGTTTTTTATTAGGTAGGACCGCAGAACCTGTTTGCACGCTGTGCGGCTCATTTCTGACGGTCCGCCACGTACTTTTCGATTGTTTTGTGTATGTATTTATTGACTGCAATTGGGTACTACCCGGTGGCAGAGTTAAGAATACAGATCAAATTACAATACTAGATCTACAACAATAACACAGTAAACAATACAAACATGATATTATTTTACTTTAGTCACTTAAAACATATCTAATTACTTCTTTATTTACATATTATATACCATTATAATTCAAAAGTTAAACTATAACCATGTAGATTTTTTTCCAAATTTCTTCAGCGACAGGGGACAGCCCTGAAAGACTGCTACAGGCAATTCATTCCATTCTGCAATGGTTCTATTAACAAAGGACATTTTCCTACGTCGGTTCTGTATCTTCTACCCTTAATTTTATACCTATGATCGTTTCGTCCATAATAATCAGGATTATCTAACCTTACACTAACGTCCACCCATGCCTTTACATCAGCGTTAGCTTTGAATAATGCTACCAACCTATGTTTTTACGCCTAATTCTTAATTCCTCCCATTTAGTCTCATCTCCTTTTATAGGCCCAAAATACTTGCCTCTTTTTATGAATTTTATTGCCCTCTTCTGTATTTTTTCTAATGGATCGATTTGGTTAGCTCTATACGGGTTCCAGCATGCTACTCCATATTCCATTACCGGCCGCACTAAGGCCTTGTAGGCAATTTCCCTGGACCTAGCGCTCCCCTTTTTCAATATTCTCATTACGAAATATAATGCCTTCCACGCATTCCTAGATGTGGAATTTACTTGTTCGTCCCATCCAGCATTACTTGCCAGGTACACTCCCAAGTATTTGCAGCTGTCCACCTGTGGAATTTGCGCCCCTCCCATGTGATAGTTAACAATAATTTTGCCCTTAGTTCTACTAAAAACAATGGATTTATTTTTCTTGGCATTAATTGACATTTTGTTAGCCGCAACCCAATTACAGATTTAATTTAAATCATCCTGAAGAGCGGTTTCATGCACTGTATTCCGAATTTTATTATAAATGATACAATCGTCTGCAAACAACCTTATCTGGCAGTTAATATTAACAGCAATGTCATTAACAAAAACGAGAAACAGTAAAGGCCCTAAGGTTAGGTTAGCACGTCTCCGCAGGTTTCACCAGTTGCCGACCAGCATGGCGGAGATCCTGGCGGACGACGAGCAAACGGTGACGAAGGTTTTAGATTTCATTTTAAATCTAAATTTTAGAATATAGGACCCTTTTATTTAGAATTTCAATCTTTTTATGGTTTTAAGCTGTCTTCTAGTTTTGGGGTACCGTCTTACGGTTTTTTTTATCCTGTTTTATTTAAGACAGTTTTAGTGTTTTAGATTGGTTTTAAACTCATTGGATTTCAAGGGCGCTGATGACCTGGTAGTTGAGCGCCCTTAAACCCAATTATCCATCCATCCTAGAAGAAATTTTAAAAGTACTGTAATTATCAATTTTTCCTTTAAGATTAGGAAGAGCGCTAAATATTTTGATGGCTTTATAATACACACCTTTCTGGAGGCAAGAAAGTTTAGCGCTGCGATGTTACACTTTTGTCTAGCGTTTATTTCATTATTTGTTATAAATGATGCTCAATTGTATACAAAGAATTTTAGGATCGAGAATATATACATGCAAGGAAGCGTTAATATCTTCAATCTTTGTAAAAGTGCCTCCTTGGGTGTCAGAATTGATTCTTATAACCTTCTTTAGTATAAGAAATATTCGTTTATTTTGTACTTTCATTCAAGTCTCATAGTGAGTGAAGTATTAAATTTGTACTGCACAAGGAAAAATAAACAAGTTATGAAACTGGCATGTAGAAAACAGAGAAATCTGACCTTAAAGTTTTGCACTTTTTATTTTTATTTCTTCCGTTAACGAAACAAAAACCTGCTCGTCCACTTTTTCAATCATTACTTACAAAATATATGGTTATCTCTTTCCCAATTTTATTTTCAAAGGTTCTTTGAGTGCCCTCAAATTTGCTAATGTTTTGTGTAAGATCTTTATCATTCTTGAATTTACCTCACAGCAGGGATACTTAAAACAGACCGTTTATTCTCCACTCCATTTCTGATTTACATATATAACTAAGTGAATTATTACCTTTTCGAAAACATCTTGAATCAATAGTAGTTTAAATAGTTATTTCGAAGATCATAATATAGAAAATAAACCATGCAACTTCCGGAGTAGCTCTGAAACAGAGAAGAGTAATTTGTGGCTGTATCTGCTGTGTTTAATGGAGGTAATCTCTAAACATTAGCTATGAAACAAGAAATAGATTAGGGAAGTGAATTTTAATGGGAACTGTAAGTGGTATAAAATTAGATTGTATAAAGGAATTAATCCTTAGAGATGTGTGTAGTGTTTAACGCCCGCTTTTACTACATACGGCACCGCAGGCGGTGACACTGATGATAAATGAGATGAAGATGGAGCACCGGTGGAATGAGATGGCGGGGGAAACCGGAGATCCCGGAGAAAACCCGCCCCAGCGCGTGTTGTCCACCACAAATGTCACTTTGCGGTCGCCTGGGATCGAACCCGGGCCGCCTTGGTGAGAGCCAAGCGATCTAACCGCTGAGTCACGGAGCGGCCTAATCCTTAGAGAAGAATTACTGGCTTTTATACTGACCTTTTTGTAATATCAACAACCATATTGCCCACCTTGGTAGCTTAGATGGTAGCATATCTGCATCACGTTCAAGAGGTCCCGAGTTCGAATCTCGGTCTGGGTGAGTTACCTGGGTAAGGTTTTTTCCGGGGTTTTCCCTTATCCTGAGAGACGAATGTCGGGTAACTCTAAGCTCCATGGACCCCGGACGCATTGAGCATCATTTCACCCATTTCATTCATCGTTCTATATGACTAAACGTTGGAGGACATAAATTACACAAAAAACAGTCATATTTTTTCCTATACTCAAACGTACATTTTGCAGTTTTCAAAAATATAACTTGTACGCCAGATGCTAAAATAAATATTTAAACATTATTATTTTAAGGGGCTGTATTGTTACTTATTTTTATATGTAATCCTTACTAGATTTTGTCTCGGATTTAAACATACATCTATTTTTTGTGTTTCATATGCAAGTGTCACTTTCTCCAAAAACTTCTTTGGTGTACCAGTTTAATGTTAAAGATAGCACCGTTTACTTTACTATGTTCTTATAACAAGAGGAAAAAGGCATTAAATGGCATGTGTGTACGCGGCGTGGAGTGTTTTGTATTCAAACACCATTACTCAAAAATGAAAAGCCGGTTAAATACCAAACTTGGTATTCAAGTTTGAGTCTTTCATATGTAACGAAGATTAACTGTTCCTTACATAGAAAAACTTTTTTCTTAAAAATAAATGTAGCCACTTTGATTAAACTGCGATATGTTTAACACATTTTCATGACAGAATGAAATGTATGTCTAGAAATTTATAGCAATAATGTCTGAAATTCTTTTTATATTGAATGGACTGGACTATGCTACGGAGGGGATTCGGCATGGAGGTCCAAACTTGGTCTATTGTATCTATGTCCCCAAGTGGGACACCCCTAGGAGGAAGGATGAGGCGAGAGCAAATAGAGGGCGATGTCAGAAGGAGTCACCACAGTGCAGAGAACAGTGTTTCTACATTTTTACCAGTTGGAAACTCCCCGGCAAGCAAGGACAATCGGCATCCCACCCTACTGTAGTCGGAAAACGGTCATACCATAGTATATTCGGAGTCCGGAGACCGTCTTACCGAAAGAGGAAGTGTTCACGAGGAATACATCATCCTGTCATTCACCGCCGAGACACCTGCCAACACTTCTACCCTGAAAGAGACCACTAGATGATGTGAAATAATAATAGAGATGAAATGGGGGACAGGAAATTCGGGAGTTATAAATAACCTACCAGCATTCACCTGGCGACCAGGAAAAACCGTCAAAAAACCATGGTTCACGTAGATCGACCAAGGGAATCGAAACCGGACCTCACAAATGTGGCCCATAGACATAGCTGCCTTAGCCATCCCACTCATTTTTTATTTTGATCGACTTTTGTATGATAAGTAAACCATAAGAAATGGTGGCAACCTTACTGCACAACCAATTAAATCAGATTAAACCAGAATTTATGTCAAAAGCATTTTTTGAGATTTATATATCCAATTTATTCTCAGTTATTCGTTTCAATTTTCCAATTGTTAACTTTTCTCGTGGAAGTCGTTATTGTTTTTCTCTACCCCTTCCCCCGTTCATTCAGAGAGAACAATGGAATTTCAATCCATCACTTAGCAACCATGATTTAAATATCTGACTATCCATTTACATTGCACCTAAAAGGAAATAGCAATAAAGTCATTTCTTCAAACGGCTATGTCTATTATCATGAAGTAGATGGTAAAACTAGCATTTGCAAGAGCATTTTGTACAAGATTGAGCAATTATGATTTTTATGAGTTTCTAAATGTTTCATAGCCTTTCAGAAATATATGTTTCTGTTTTTATTTAAATTTGCTTAATCTAAAGTATGATCATTTAAGATTAGTTTCAAAATTTGATTTTACATCAAATGTACAAGGTAGGAATAGTGTTCACAGCTTACCTGTTAAAGAAACAGCAGATAGGATGCTAGACGCAGAGGTTTTTATAGAACAAAACATGGACGCATAGTTCGACAACAAGGAGATCTATAGGTAGATCAGAGAAAGTCTGAAGATGGAATAGTGTCTTGAAGTGCAGAAGGTTAGGAGACCCTTAAACCCTGGAGCTCAGCACTGCATTTAAGCCGATGTAAACGCTTTGTGTCTTACTGACACACAGAAGTGGAGATTCGAAGAGGAAAACCGGAGCGGGGGTACCTATTTCAGAATGACACCAATCTTCACGCCGTCGCCATCAATCCAGAAACGATCCCTTCCCTAAAAAGGGCCAAGAGACACACGTTTACACAGCACAAACTCCACTGTCACACTACAATGCACCAATTACCGTCGCCTGATCCCACAAACCCGAAATACAAGAAAGGAAATAAAGAGACAGGAAATCAGTGATACAAGACTTGGGTAAACCAGGAATTATCCCCAGTTCCGAGTGGTAGGCCCGAAGGAAATCGAGAGCCTCTAAGTTAGACTATACGGTATACAGCTGAAGGGGACATCTCGTGCACTGCGAACAACAGAGATCATCTTGTTCCTTTCATGGTTTAGGCCAAGTGGTCTGTTCCGGCTTCATCCCATCTCTGCCTTGGTCGTCCAGAGTCACGTCGTCCTCTTAGTTTACATGGTAGCATTACTTTTGTTACTCCCCTATCATCTATTCTATTGAGATATTCTTTCCATTTATACGTGTATTCACTATCGCATATATTTAATCTATTTCTAATTTCATGACTTTTTTATTTTATTCAGTTTTGTATTTCCTAAAATTATCTAAGGAATGTCATTTCTGACGCCTCAATACAACTATAATCCAGTATAAACTCCCATATGTCACTGTCATTTCTTTATATAAATTTATATTCGCCTACATTCAAGTTGATTTTAATTCTTCAAAGCATCATTTGATATATGTTCACTCTACCTTGATCAACACGATCAGTAATGTTGCAGCTTAAATAACTAAATCTTTGAACCTCTTCCAGACATTTATCTTCTAATTTAATTTTTGCCCTAGCTGGATATTAATACTAAAAATATTTTGACCGACAGAGATTTATTGAGATATTTATTCCTGCTCCATTACTAGGAGAATGGAATTAAATAAAAGACCCATTGGTGGATATAGACCGAAGAACATGCAGAAATGTCGATGTCCCTGGTTGGAATACCCGATCCACTACAGGAGTTCCCCTGAGAACATAATGAATGACCCGTGCAACGAGGCACCACTCTAGTATCCTCGGAGAAGAGTCTTTACTTGAAACAACATCTGTCCCACAGAGTCTCACACCACCACAAATAGATACATGCCCGAAATATGTGAAGAAGGTATAAAAGAAGATGAGGAAATAAAATCATAGCAAATAACCAGGAAAATCATTAAGGTTGAGATAAATATTACAGATGGAGGCTTCAGCATCTCGGCCATGTGGTCAAAAGATGTGCTTTGCACGGAGGCGCCACAAGAGAGAAGGCAGGTTCCCTAACAATTCCAGATCGTAGCTATTTCTGTTTAATTTACGTTATCCAACGTTAAGTCATATCGAACGGTGAATAATATAATGTTAAAATAAAACCAGAGTACAAAAAGCTTAGAATTATCAGACATCCATCTATCAGGATAAGGAAAAACCTCGAACGTTAAGTCATATCGGACGATGAATGAAATGATGTTCAAATGAGTACAGGGTACATAGAGCTTAGAGTTACCAGAGAGTTATCTTTCAGGATAAGATAAAACCTCCAACGTTAAGTCATATCGGACGATGAATGAAATGATGTTCAAATGAGTACAGGGTACATAGAGCTTAGAGTTACCATCATTCATCTTTCAGGATAAGGGAAAACCTCCAAAGTTAAGTCATATCGGACGATAAATGAAATGATGTTCAAATGAGTACAGGGTACATAGAGCTTAGAGTTACTAGACATTCATCTTTCAGGATAAGGGAAAACCTCCAAAGTTAAGTCATATCGGACGATGAATGAAATGATGTTCCAATGAGTACAGGGTTCATAGAGCTTAGAGCTACCATACATTCATCTTTCAGGATAAGGGAAAGCCTCCAACGTTAAGTCACTTCGAACAATGAATGAAATGATGTTCAAATGAGTACAGGGTACATAGAGCTTAGAGTTACCAGACATTCATCTTTCAGGATAAGGGAAAACCTCCAATGTTAAGTCATATCAGACGATGAATGAAATGATGTTCAAATGAGTACAGAGTACATAGAGCTTAGAGTTACGAGACATCTTTCAGGATAAGGGAAAACCTCCATAGTTAAGTCGTATCGGACGATGAATGAAATGATGTTCAAATGAGTACAGGGTACATAGAGCTTAGAGTTACCAGACATTCATCTTTCAGGATAAGAGAAAACCTCCAAAGTTAAGTCATATCGGACGATAAATGAAATGATGTTCAAATGAGTACAGGGTTCATGAAGCTTAGAGTTACCATCATTCATCTTTCAGGATAAGAGAAAACCTCCAAAGTTAAGGCATATCGGACGATAAATGAAATAATGTTCAAATGAGTACAGGGTACATAGAGCTTAGAGTTACCAGACATTCACCTTTCAGGATAAGAGAAAACCTCCAACGTTAAGTCATATCGGACGATAAATGAAATGATGTTCAAATGAGTACAGGGTACATAGAGCTTAGAGTTACCATCATTCATCTTTCAGGATAAGAGAAAACCTCCAACGTTAAGTCATATCGGACGATAAATGAAATGATGTTCAAATGAGTACAGGGTTCATGAAGCTTAGAGTTACCATCATTCATCTTTCAGGATAAGGGAAAACCTCCAAAGTTAAGTCATATCGGACGATGAATGAAATGATGTTCAAATGAGTACAGGGTTCATGAAGCTTAGAGTTACCATCATTCATCTTTCAGGATAAGGGAAAACCTCCAAAGTTAAGTCATATCGGACGATAAATGAAATGATGTTCAAATGAGTACAGGGTACATAGAGCTTAGAGTTACTAGACATTCATCTTTCAGGATAAGGGAAAACCTCCAAAGTTAAGTCATATCGGACGATGAATGAAATGATGTTCCAATGAGTACAGGGTTCATAGAGCTTAGAGCTACCATACATTCATCTTTCAGGATAAGGGAAAGCCTCCAACGTTAAGTCACTTCGAACAATGAATGAAATGATGTTCAAATGAGTACAGGGTACATAGAGCTTAGAGCTACCAGACATTCAACTTTCAGGATAAAGGAAAAACACCGAAAAGAAACCTTTTACAGATAGCTCACCCTATCTGAGATTCAATTCGGTACCTCTTGAATGTGAGGCAGATATGCTACACGTTGTAGAGGCGGTCAAATCGTAGCTACCCGGTGGCGTCTAGTACGGTGGCACCCCTAACCTTACTGGAGGGCGGGGTCGGGCATAAGGCACCTGTTGACATAGGTTAAGTGAAGTGAAATGAAGGCACATGTAAGAACCCCCAACATTTGCCTACGGCTCGAGGAAACCCAAGGGAAAAAAAACGTGGTCGGGAAGATGTCCAAGAGTATCGAACCCACTCCCGAAAGAGGGTCTACAGGAAGAAGCCGTGGAGAGGCTTGCTTGTGTACAAGAGGTACTGTTTTCTTCCTGATTGCTACTGCGTTGGTTCCTAATCGGAAGCGAGGAGAAGGAAGTGAGAGAGAGAATTGATGAAGACTTCGGGGAGGAGTGGGGCAGCAGCACGTACGTATGTGGAAGGCCTGTCTGAACCTACTTAATGTAGAGCGCTGTTAGATCCGACAGTTCTCGTGGTGGCAGATCCGAGCGGAGTTGGCGTGCCTGCATCAATTTCACTTTCGCACAGTAAGTCACTATCGAACCCTAACCAAAACAACAAACCACATCACTGCATTTGCATTATTGCTAAGTTTCTTGTAGCTACAACCAAGTAGGCTATAAGCTATAACCAAATATTTTAGGAGCTGGTTTTGTGTGATAGCTTTTATTCATTTTATATACGCAAAACATAAAAAATAACGACTTGCTATTTGAGAAAAGTACAGTGCTCGTAAATGCAAAGCCATAACAAGACATATCTCGGAAGTAGTTACTTCCACACACACAAAAACATTACTTGACATAAATGTTATTTACTATACCAGAAACAAGACATTGAAATTGCTAAAATAGTTTATCCACCACCATAAAAAACACATCATTAGGCGATACCTTTGTTTATTTTGATACTTTTGAATAATTGAATTATCTCTATCAGAATCAATATAGCAGGTCAAGCAGAAGGATGAAGTTTAACTTTTCGAGACAAAAGCATATTATTCTTTAGGATTTAGTGTCAAAGACTTTATATTATAATCTCTTTGACTATCGATTATCTCGTAAATGGCTTAGTCCGATGTTCAACTTTTTATTTATCTGAGAAACAAGAAAGAGACTTTTTGAACTGTACGACGTTTATTAAAACAAATATTCTTTGTCGTATATTGCAGATGACTTGTGTCAACAAACTAGGATTAGTAATTCAAGCTTCTTATCGAATACCTTCAGGTATGAAACTTTCGTGGCCTGAATCATTCCATTTGATATTTTTGCATCATCATAGTTACTATTCTTCGCTATTCAAAGCCTCCAATATCATTTTACACCTGCTAAAAACATCGATTCTAAATCTTTTATAGAACAATTTTTAATATGTGTATAATTCAAGTCTATTTTTCTTAGGTAAGGGATAAGGAAATAGCGAGGTTTGATGTTTATCAGGCTCGCCGCCAACGTCTCGGGCGTTAAATTCTTTCGTTTGCCGATAAACATCAACTTACCTCACAAATAACTCGCCTATTTAGAAAATATATATATTTTTACGAATGTATACATTATAGGAAACATTTGTCTACAATGCAAATAATTTCAACTTCTTAATATATGTAACTGTGAATTAAAGGACTGTGATAGAACATTTTGAATCACGAAAACTGCCCATACAAATACCTTATAAAACGTAAACAATAAAAGACACACCAAAATTACTTTAAAATGTTTGTGTAATTTCACAATATTCTCTTAACACATTTGCAATAAAGCAATCTTTAAGTAAAATTGTGTAAGACATGTCTAGCGTCGGCAAGTTTGTTATGAAATATTGTGAGAATATAGGAATCCAATATACGTGCAACCTGACACATAGAACTTGAACATATTTAGTATTATAATCTTGAACAAAATAAATCGCCTTCTACTTTTAATATTTTAAATGTTATTTCTCTCTTCTTGCAATTTACTTGTTGCAATAAGCAAAAGCATTATTGTAGAAAACTGTCATAGACTTGTTTATCTTAGAAATAAAGTCTGTGAATCTAAGATACAATATTTTTGATACTTTAGATCGAAGTTTAAAAATATAAATGTAAATAAATCTGGTTGTCAGTATGTGTCGCTCCAAATCTTGCGAGTGTGTTTAAACGAGTTCTGGTAAACTGACTTATTTAATTGAACATTTCGTCATGAAGATAAAATTACAATGATAGAATACAGTTCTAAATAGTACAATATAAATTTAAAGTATTTACAATGTATTAAAAAATATATTCACTTTGTTTAAGTTATCCTTGAGAAAAATTACATTTGTACACCAAGACTGGGCACAAAATATTAATAAAAAATCTTCAAACATTAAGAATTCCAGAATGAAATATAACGTACTTAAAATCATTAATCTTAGTTTCATAATTTCACAGTCTTTTTTTTCACGGTATTGAAAGGATCAAACCTGTAAAATAAGATATTTCGGAAATAGTTTTACTTTCAAAAAAAAATACTTAACAAAGTGCTTTAATGATATCTGCATTTTAAGTAAGATGTTGTCTATCATTTACGGTTTATCAGTCATCCATGCTTCTTCTTCTTCTTCTTCTTCTTCTTCTTCTTCTTCTTCTTCTTCTTCTTCTTCTTCTTCTTCTTCTTCTTCTTCTTCTTCTTCTTCTTCTTCACTTCATGGCACAGGCAATCAAGTGCCTGTTCCGCCTTCGAAGTCCTCCAGCCATCGTTTCCTGGGTCTGCCCACCTTTGGGATGATACTGTAATATTTGTTTTGTAAGTCTATTGTGTGGCATTCTTTAAACATGTTCCTTCCATTTTTGTTCGAGATCTTTTAACTTATCATTCATACTAAAAATGTCCAGCTCTTCTCTTATATTTTCATTTCCTATTAAGTCTCTCTTCGTGTATCCTTTTACACTTCTCAAGAATTGCATTTCTGAAGCCTGTATTTTACTCTGTTGCTTTTTAGTTAACGTTCAAGTCTCACTTCCGTATGTCAGTATAGGTACAGCCATAACTTTGTAGAACTTTAATTTGGTTTCTTTACGTATTTTGTTTCTAAATGTTCTTTTTATTGTTCCACACACTCTTTGAAATTTGCATATTTTATTGTAGACATCACATTCCTTGTTATAACTAACATCAGTTCCCAAGTAGTTAAAATGGCTTAACTGTTCAACGCAATGATTATTTATAACTATTTTTGTTCTAATTGGCTCTTTCCCAATGAATGCCATTTACCTTTGATTTTATAAAAGAAATTTTAATATTATATTGCTTACAAAGTTCACTATGATTAAAAATAGATCTTTGCAGGGCAGACACGCTATTTTGTCTAATAACTAAGTCGTCAGCTAACAATAAAATATTTAAAAAGTTTTTATTTGAAATTATAAAACCTACATTCACTAGCTGCTTCCATTTACACACTAGATCGTCAATATAAATACCAAAAAGTGTAGGTGATAAAGTACACCCTTGTCAGACACCCTGATTAGTAAGAATGTTTTTTAGAAATTTTACCATTGTTCCTCACATTTATTTTTGTTTGGAAGTAGAAGCATTGTATCATTTTTATTAATTGTTGTGGGTATCCTCGTTCTTCCAATATTTGCCACATTTTGCATCGGTTTACCCTATCGAAGGCTTTTTCAAAGTCAACAAACGTCGTATGCGTTTCTTTATTAAACTCCCTATGTTTTTCAATTAGTTTTTTAACAATAAATATGTTATCTACACAGAATCTGCCTCTTCTAAATCCACTTTGTTTTTCTGAGAGAAGACATTCAGCTATATTCTGCAACCTTTTGTTTATTATTTTAGCATGCAAAAGCTATATTAATAACGAGTGTTTCAGTGTTTGGATGACCACGGGGTGCCAAGGATGCATAGCACGAAAATGTTTCTGTAGCAACGGTGTATTTCAATATACCTGAGTGGAAAGGGACCACGTAACAGTTTCTTGCGTAAATATTGCTCCCACAAAATACCATATAAGTATATTACAAATGTTATGAAAACATTCTAAACTAATGACCTCTTTAATCAAAATCACTGGAACCGTTTTTGAGAAAATGTTAACTGTCGAAATATGTTGTATACAAAGCTTAAATTGGGCTGGCTATTTCTATCAAAAGTCTTCATTCCATTGTTTTCAAATGGACTGTTCACAGTCAGGCAAATGTGCGCTTTCGGGCAGATCTTTGATATACACAGAATGTTTCCTTTTAATCCAGGGTGTCAACAGGATCTATACATGTTTACACTCGTCTCACTATATTCTCTGAAGTTTTACGCAGAGTATCCTCACCAATGTTACTTATTTCGGTACGAACTTATTCCTTGAGAACATCAATTGTCCGTGGCCTACTCTTGTACACTCTATTTTTAGATACCCCCACAAGAAACAAAATCTGGTGAGGTTAGGTCAGGGGATCTGGGGGCCACAGATCTTTTGAGATTATTCGATTACCAAAGAAACTGGTTACAAGTTCTATAGTGTCATTAGATGTATGGCACGTTGCTCCATCTTGCTGGAAATAACCTTCTCTCAATTCGATATCATCCAGCTGCTCCACAAATATATTGAAGATACCCATATAAACTTTAGTGTCTACAGTCGTATCAAAGAAAATGGGACAACGACCATAGATGCTGGTGAAGGACACTTCCAACACTTTCTTCTGAGATGTAAATAGTGTAATGTAATCTCCCAATTGTGTATTATATTTTCCCATAGTTGCACGTGTGTGCTATTATCCGTTCAAAAATTATGGCTTATTGAAATGGTTCAGGTTTATATGAATCCCACTGTAGTATAATCGAGTTCAACATTACATAGTGAGTAGAAATGGAAATTAATTGTTCTTTCACACTAGCCATGTGTAGGAAGCACACGAGTCAGTTGGAGAATTTAATGTCACGTTGGCCATAGTAGCTCAAATGGTTAGAGCGGCTGGACGGAAACCAGATCAGTGGTTCATATCCCTGCTATGGCATTGAATTTTTCATTCTGGCTCTACCCTTTCATAGTGCTTCCTACACACGGCTACTGTGGAAGAACAATTAATTTCCATTAATTGTACCTAATAGTGGTCCGAACTATAAAGCCCGGACCTTAAAGTACTTACCGCAAAGTAAGTCGTCATTAAGGTAGTTGTCTCATGTGTTTATGAGAACTCCTAGTGGTTTACTATAAAGCCCGGGCCTTAAAGTACTTACAGCATAGTAAGTCGTCATTAAGGTAGTTGTCTCATGTGTTTATGAGAACTCCTAGTGGTTTACTATAAAGCCCGAGTCTTAAAGTACTTACAGCATAGTAAGTCGTCATTAAGGTAGTTGTCTCATGTGTTTATGAGAACTCCTAGTGGTTTACTATAAAGCCCGGGCCTTAAAGTACTTACAGCATAGTAAGTCGTCATTAAGGTAGTTGTCTCATGTGTTTATGAGAACTCCTAGTGGTTTACTATAAAGCCCGGGCCTTAAAGTACTTACAGCATAGTAAGTCGTCATTAAGGTAGTTGTCTCATGTGTTTATGAGAACTCCTAGTGGTTTACTATAAAGCCCGGGCCTTAAAGTACTTACAGCATAGTAAGTCGTCATTAAGGTAGTTGTCTCATGTGTTTATGAGAACTCCTAGTGGTTTACTATAAAGCCCGAGTCTTAAAGTACTTACAGCATAGTAAGTCGTCATTAAGGTAGTTGTCTCATGTGTTTATGAGAACTCCTAGTGGTTTACTATAAAGCCCGGGCCTTAAAGTACTTACAGCATAGTAAGTCGTCATTAAGGTAGTTGTCTCATGTGTTTATGAGAACTCCTAGTGGTTTACTATAAAGCCCGGGCCTTAAAGTACTTACAGCATAGTAAGTCGTCATTAAGGTAGTTGTCTCATGTGTTTATGAGAACTCCTAGTGGTTTACTATAAAGCCCGGGCCTTAAAGTACTTACAGCATAGTAAGTCGCCATTAAGGTAGTTGTCTCATGTGTTTATGAGAACTCCTAGTGGTTTACTATAAAGTCCGGGTCTTAAAGTACTTACAGCATAGTAAGTCGTCATTAAGGTAGTTGTCTCATGTGTTTATGAGAACTCCTAGTGGTTTACTATAAAGCCCGGACCTTAAAGTACTTACAGCATAGTAAGTCGTCATTAAGGTAGTTGTCTCATGTGTTTATGAGAACTCCTAATGGTTAACTATAAAGCCCGGGCCTTAAAGTACTTACAACATAGTAAGTCGTCATTAAGGTAGTTGTCTGATGTGTTTATGAGAACTCCTAGTGGTTTACTATAAAGCCCGAGCCTTAAAGTACTTACAGCATAGTAAGTCGTCATTAAGGTAGTTGTCTCATGTGTTTATGAGAACTCCTAGTGGTTTACTATAAAGCCCGGGCCTTAAAGTACTTACAGCATAGTAAGTCGTCATTAAGGTAGTTGTCTCATGTGTTTATGAGAACTCCTAGTGGTTTACTATAAAGTCCGGGTCTTAAAGTACTTACAGCATAGTAAGTCGTCATTAAGGTAGTTGTCTCATGTGTTTATGAGAACTCCTAGTGGTTTACTATAAAGCCCGGGCCTTAAAGTACTTACAGCATAGTAAGTCGTCATTAAGGTAGTTGTCTCATGTGTTTATGAGAACTCCTAGTGGTTTACTATAAAGCCCGGGCCTTAAAGTACTTACAGCATAGTAAGTCGCCATTAAGGTAGTTGTCTCATGTGTTTATGAGAACTCCTAATGGTTAACTATAAAGCCCGGGCCTTAAAGTACTTACAACATAGTAAGTCGTCATTAAGGTAGTTGTCTCATGTGTTTATGAGAACTCCTAGTGGTTTACTATAAAGTCCGGGTCTTAAAGTACTTACAGCATAGTAAGTCGTCATTAAGGTAGTTGTCTCATGTGTTTATGAGAACTCCTAGTGGTTTACTATAAAGCCTGGACCTTAAAGTACTTACAGCATAGTAAGTCGCCATTAAGGTAGTTGTCTCATGTGTTTATGAGAACTCCTAGTGGTTTACTATAAAGTCCGGGTCTTAAAGTACTTACAGCATAGTAAGTCGCTATTAAGGTAGTTGTCTCATGTGTTTATGAGAACTCCTAGTGGTTTACTATAAAGCCCGGACCTTAAAGTACTTACAGCATAGTAAGTCGTCATTAAGGTAGTTGTCTCATGTGTTTATGAGAACTCCTAGTGGTTTACTATAAAGCCTGGGACTTCAAGTACTTACAGCATAGTAAGTCGTCATTAAGGTAGTTGTCTCATGTGTTTATGAGAACTCCTAGCGGTTTACTATAAAGCCCGGGCCTTAAAGTACTTACAGCATAGTAAGTCGTCATTAAGGTAGTTGTCTCATGTGTTTATGAGAACTCCTATTGGTTTACTATAAAGCCCGGGCCTTAAAGTACTTACAGCATAGTAAGTCGTCATTAAGGTAGTTGTCTCATGTGTTTATGAGAACTCCTAGTGGTTTACCGGGAAAAACACGAGCCAGTTAGAGAATTTAATGTCATGTTGGCACGTTGGCCATAGTAGCTCAAATGGTTAGAGCGGCTGGAACGAAACCAGAAGATCCGTGGTTCAAATCCCGGCTATGGCATTGAATTTTTCATTCTGGCTCCACCCTTCCATAGTGAGTAATTAAAAAGTGACTGTCATACTCATATATGTCATTTTATGCTGGTACAACAAAGTGTATAAACAAAACATTTCTTAAAATCTCTGTAATCATTAACAAGACGACAAAAATTATTTTTATGAATTAATAAACATATAACAGGAAGCTGTTCAAGAAAGTCTCCACCCTAAAGTATTCCTTACATATCAAAAGCGGCCTTACTTTTACTTTATCAAAAATTCCTTTCACAATTTTATTTAAAACGACATTTAATTTTGGATTTTTTTCTTGATAAATGAAATGTATAGCCTATGAAGTACTCTTCGTACAAAACAACATTTTATAACTGATAAAACCATAAATCTTACTACTAAAATATCCATTAAAACACAATTTATGTCAAATAAACACTTAACCATCCTCGAGAAGTTCCTTAATACTGGCTTTAATGTTCGAATATTTTTTACCAATTGAGAACTTCGTCATTCATTGTTCACCCTCGTGGTTATGCAAAGTGCATGATATTTTAAAGCTATTAATAAGCTCCCGCTATTGAATCCTAAAGCGTATGTAAATCTGAACTGAGACTTTATCTGAAGAAATAAACTACAAAGAAAGCTTCTGTAAAAATATAATTTTCAGATGATGAGTAGAGAAATTAATGTGAGTGCAACACAGAGTATATATTCCTGCAGTCTGGCATTTTATACGTTCAGTGTTGCAATTTCGGAGAAAACCTGAAACCAATGACAAAACACAGACAGCTGTGTGACGAAAATTGCCTCAACGTAATTCTCTTTCCTTCGTCATTACATGGGCTGTCCAAGTATGACAGCTGGGGATTTCAAAAGGAATTGCATAGAACTATTATGCTGTACAATATAGGTAAAAGGTATGACGCTGTCATTTCAAACGTCCGGATGTTTGATCATAATAACTTCTTACAAGTTAACAATGCGTAGACATTACATGAGGCTTACTCTTGAATATTAAGGGGATCTACTGTCCACGTACTGACTTGCAAATTTTTCCACATGGCAATGTAAAACTGGACCAACTCTCTTCTAAAATTTTATAAACACTGTAATATCAAATAAGAGTTAAAACTTCTCATATGGTTTGAAAAAGGTTATATGAATGATATTTAAACTAACTGTATTGTAGCTGAACACTATGACATAATATGTGTTTGCAAAATTAACTGCAACAAATTTAGAGTATGTTAAGTTATGCATGGGAAAAATTATCCATTTATGGGAAAAGTTATGAATATTAGAATGAAACAATGATATTAATTTCATATTGTTTTCAACTGGTTACTCATATATTATATTTACTTATGAATACAAATGTTTTCTCATAGATAGAGTCAACATAAAAAATTCAATGCCATATCCGGGATTTGAACCATGGATCTCCTGGTTTCCCTCCAGTCGCTCTTAATCTTTGAGCTACCATGGCCAACGTGCCGTCCTGACATTAAATTCTCCAGTTGACTCGCATATTTCCCCGGTCTACCACTAGGGGCTCTCTCGTTTGTGGCGACTTACTAACGTAAGTACTTGAATCCCAGGCTTCATCATTTAACTCTTATTATTTTAGTTAATTGATGGAAATTAATCATTTCTCCACACTAGCCATGATAGATAACCTTAGCCTATATACGGCTAGTGTGGAGAAATGATTAATTTCCATCAATTAACTAAACTAATAAGAGTTAAATGATGAAGCCTGGGCCTTAAGTACTTACGATAGTAAGTCGCCACAAACGGTGATTCTCGGATGTGAGAGCCCCTAGTGGTCTACCAATGAAATATACGAGTCAACTGGAGAATTTAATGTCAGGACGGCACGTTGGCCATGGTAGCTCAAAGGTTAAGAGCGACTGGAAGGAAACCAGGAGATCAGTGGTTCAAATCCCGGGCGTGACATTGAATTTTTGATGTTGACTTTATCTATCAAAAACCTTAGCCTATATACGGCTAGTGTGAAGAAATGATTAATTTCCATCAATTAACTAAAATGTTTTCTCATTTTATCAATTCATATAATTGCTATTAATAAGATTTTATCTATTGTAAATAGCTTTAGTATTGGGACAATGTTAGGAAAGTTGCACAGATTTAATACTACACTTACTGCTTAATTGAGTTTCCATGACAACCAATATGCAAGCTATAGATTACAGACACTTCAGCGTAGATTACACGCATAACAAGTAGATTACTCTGCACTATAGCAAACTGACGAGAAATCAATGGGAGTAACAACCAGATGTGCTTGTCTCACGAGATAAAAATTATGTTGGAGGGGAGTTAATTACAATGCAAACAGTTGCGGGTGAAAACCGATATATCAGAACTTTGCGGTATATCTCCAAACCAACACGTTAATTTATTTATCTGAATTTATTAATTATTAGAAGCCATAAGCCACACTTAGATTAAATTAACATTACCACGTCCTAAAGATGAAATTAGAGATTTTGCTGTTACCTCAACCCAAAGATATAATAATAATAATAATAATAATAATAATAATAATAATAATAATAATAATAATAATAATAATAATAATAATAATAATAATAATAATAATAATAATAATAATAATAATAATAATAATAATAATAATAATAATAATAATAATAATAATAATAATAATAATAATAATAATAATAATAATAATAATAATAATAATAATAATAATAATAATAATAATAATAATAATAATAATAATAATAATAATAATAATAATAATAATAATAATAATAATAATAATAATAATAATAATAATAATAATAATAATAATAATAATAATAATAATAATAATAATAATAATAATAATAATAATAATAATAATAATAATAATAATAATAATAATAATAATAATAATAATAATAATAATAATAATAATAATAATAATAATAATAATAATAATAATAATAATAATAATAATAATAATAATAATAATAATAATAATAATAATAATAATAATAATAATAATAATAATAATAATAATAATAATAATAATAATAATAATAATAATAATAATAATAATAATAATAATAATAATAATAATAATAATAATAATAATAATAATAATAATAATAAATAATAAATAATAATAATAATAATAATAATAATAATAATAATAATAATAATAATAATAATAATAATAATAATAATAATAATAATAATAATAATAATAATAATAATAATAATAATAATAATAATAATAATAATAATAATAATAATAATAATAATAATAATAATAATAATAATAATAATAATAATAATAATAATAATAATAATAATAATAATAATAATAATAATAATAATAATAATAATAATAATAATAATAATAATAATAATAATAATAATAATAATAATAATAATAATAATAATAATAATAATAATAATAATAATAAACCCATACCTACCTTCCTTATACATATTTAAGGCTTTGCACATAATGCCCCATGTTGGGCGCCATTTGTATTGGGTTTTAAATAACAGGATATTAGCTATGAGTTTATTATTATTATTATTATTATTATTATTATTATTATTATTATTATTATTATTATTATTATTATTATTATTATTATTATGATTATGATTATGATTATGATTATGATTATGATTATGATTATGATTATTATTATTATTATTATTATTATTATTATTATTATTATTATTATTATTATTATTATTATTATTATTATTATTATTATTATTATTATTATTATTATTATTATTATTATTATTATTATTATTATTATTATTATTATTATTATTATTATTATTATTATTATTATTATTATTATTATTATTATTATTATTATTATTATTATTATTATTATTATTATTATTATTATTATTATCATATCTACAGGAGTGGTGAACCTCCATCTCCTGGGTGTGGTAATGGGTAAGCCGTAGTAACCTTCACGAAATTTTAATTTAAATAATTTGTTAATCAGTCCTTATAAGCTTTTCCTAGGAAGCCCCGTGAGGTAAAATTTATGTGGATAGGACTAAATTACCACGTAAGCTGTGGTGGGTAATTCGATAATTTTTTCTTGTATACCATTTATATTACTAATATATACTGAATTCTTCATAAAGGAATTCGAAAACTATTTGACTCGAGTGTCAATGTGTACTTTGCTGTAGGAATTTTTACATTCTCTACTGCTTAACCATAATAAATAGAGGAAGTATTGCTTTCCACTAAAAGATTCGATAACGATATTGCAACATAAATAAAGGATCCGTGGTTCAAATCCCGGCTATAGCATTCAATTTTTCAGTCTGGCTCTGTCTATCCAAAATTTGCCCTACACACAGCTAGTGTGATAGAACAATTAATTTCCATGAATACATGTTGTAAAGTCCACTGTATAAAACACTTTCGTAAAAGGTTCGCGTGTCTGTGTGCGTGTGTGAGTGCGTGTCTCTGTGTGCATGTGTGTGTTTGTAAGAATAATTTCTATACCTATAGTTTCGCAGCTTTATAGAATTCTTAAAATTTGGAAAGTAATTCTCTTTTTTATTTAGAAAGGACGATGATTAAGCAGTGGTTCAAGAGAAGTCATTTAGTTGGAGCCGCATAGTGGTATATAAATAAACATACAAGAGGCGCGAACAAGTTGTAAGCACACCTGTAATGTCTTACATACTTTGCCTTATGACTGCTGTAATACTTTTTCATTTAGTTTAAATATTACTTGAACCATTTACTTCCGGGTAACCTTCAACTGAAACCGGTTTATGAAACTGGATGACATATTGTATATACTTGGGCCCTTAGAGTCTGTTATCATTTGCTCTTGGGATCGTAACTTAGCGATGAATATTATTAGCCAGGATTTGTCGAAAGTTGTCTAGATTTGGATTCTATAATAAAGCAGAGGTTGGGCCCACCTTAACTAACTGTGGTTTAGTTGAGGTTACTTCGGTAGCACTATGGAGCAAAGTATGTTTGGAATTAACATTCCTTTTTGTTTACATTCAGATGACTATATATACTAATTATACATTTTTATATACTTTCTGTAAATTACACTGGGGAACAAAAACATTATTTTTATATACCCGAAACAAAATAGGCAAATTCTTATATAAACTGATCTGCTGATTCCAAAAATGCCCCTCAAAATGTTGTATCACGTAATGTTTTTTAGGTATTCATAATTTTTATGAAAACTTACAGAAATGCGATGTGATAACTCATATTTGATTAATTGAAAATAATAGGTATTTTATTGCCAAATAACATTGAAAATAATAATTATTATTAGTTATTATTATTAAAATAAATAAACACAAGATAATGATGAAAACCACATACCTGAATTATAAGTATTTCACTGTTGATTTTTTTTTTTTTTTTTTTTTTTTTTTTTTTTTTTTTTTGTATTGACATGTACTCTCCCGTTTGAGGAACCAACAATAGTCTCCCAACACGGCTGAATCCCAGCGACACTGGTAAGATCTTTCCATCTCAGAAATGTCCTGGGGAAAACGCTCACCTTGCTCATCACTTACTACAGCTCCTAGGTTTGTAGGAAAACTATCAAGGTGAGAGTGCAAAAAGTGGATTTTAAGTGACATACGGCAACCCATTTCTTTGTAGCTCCTTAATAGTTCTGAGACTAAAGTTTCATAATTTTCTTCTTTGTTATTGCCCAGGAAGCCTTCCACCACTGATTTAAATGATTCCCATGCTGCCAGTTCAACACGTTTAAGCTTTGATTCAAAAACACTGTCTTTAAGAAGTAGTCTTATTTGAGGACCGATAAATATACCTTCCTTCAATTTAGATTCACTTATTTTGGCAAAGATACTTCTTAAATACTCAAATGCACTTCCACTTATGTCCAAACCTTTAACAAAATCCTTCATTAACCCGAGCTTTATGTGAAGTGGGGGAGAAGAACTTTGTTTGGGTCTACTGGAGGCACATACTTAACATTGCTTGCTCCCTTTTCCCCCACTCTTTCACTATAAAATGCTTGTCAGTTGCCCTATTGTCCTATAAGCACAAAAAACAGCAATATTCTGTCAAACCTCCCTGCAGTCCCGTTAGCAATGTAACTACCTTGAGGTCACTATAATTTTCCCAACCATGGTTTTGATAACTAATAGCATCTAAAATGATGGACATGGAATCGTATGTCTCCTTCATTCCTATGGCATGAAATAAAAGTATTGAAGATAGTAAATTGCTATTATGAAGCAACACTGCCTTTAAGCTGCATCAGTAGTTTATGTCAACTTTATTTATTTTGAGTTGGGCAAACCCATGTAAATACGATTTTTATAGTAGACTCTAAAATTAATTTTACTAATAAATCTTACGTGATGGAAAATTTGTTCTAGTTATTTCGAACAGTATTCATATTCTTTACAGGAATAAAAATATTATTTAATAATAAAATGGCTATTATTTTAAATGAAGTCAATATGAGTTGGTATCATACCTCATTTCTGTAATTTTATATAAAAGAATAAGAATATCTCAGAAACGTTACGTGATACAGCATTTTCAGAGGCATTTTTGGAATCAGCGAGTCATTTTGCATAAGAATTAGCCTATTTTGTTTCGGGTACAAAAAACGTGTTCCCTAGTGTTGTTTTCATAAAAACTTATTTTTTCTCTCTACTTTATAGCAGTAGATATAATCCGAGTGGGATGGCATTCGGGAAGTCGTTGGTTCTATTCCCGTGGCAGACCCTTTTGATCCATGTGTTTTTTTTTTTTTTCAGGCGAAATCTCATAAGAATAAATACAACCCTCATATTTCCTATACTTATATTTCACTTCACTTTTTTCATACTTGAATAAATCGTGTCCGCACAGACAAATATTGAGCCGCTCATTCACGAACTTTCCTGTCCAATCGTTCCCCTCTCTTCCATTTCAAGGTTGTAGGACAGAGAAACGTTTTCGCGTGTTGTGGATGGGCGGTATATATGAACTTTATAAAGGTTCCTTCTCTAGAGTCAGGACCTGCCTGTGCAGCGAGCTCTTGAGAGAGGGGCGTCGTCAGATGTCTTCATACTGTAATTGTTAAGGACCCCATCTTCCAGTTCTGGTCGCTCTTCTGCTCTCCCCTCATCTGCACGCTGTTTATCCTTGCAGATCATATCGAACAGAAAATGCCCAGAATGGTGTAGGTTTTCTACACATTGGAGAAAAGCGACGTTTGTTTTTTCAGAATAAGGGAAAATCCCTCATCCAGTTACTAATCCTAACTGCGACTCGAACTCGGCGCCTCTTGGATGTGAGGTAGACACGCTATTTCCTCACGAGATAAGTGAACAATGTTTAAAACATATCAGTCTACAAGTCACGTTAATCCAGACATTAGACACGTGTCTGCTATCTCGGAACTTAGAGGAAAGCTACTGAAAATCCACGGAAGTTTGTGGCATGAGGTTTCCTGCAGGGCTATACCACGCTTTGAAACACGAATATATAGAGTTCCTGGGACACCAGTATAGTACTTAATTAATTATATGCAGTATTTAATTCTGATGTTATTAAATCAGTAGATTTCTTAGGTATATTAAATTCACACACACACACACACACACACACACACACACACACACACACACACACACACACACACACATACTCGCCTCGGTCGCGTAGATGGTGGCGTGTCTACCTTACGTTCAAGAGGCCCCGAGTTCGAATCTCGGTCAGGGTGAGTTACGTGGATAAGGCTTTTTCTGGGGTTTCCCCTTATCCTGAAAGACGAATGTCGAGTAGCTCTAAGCTCCATGGACCCTGGGCTCATTTGAGCATCATTTCATCCATTTCATTCATCGTCGGATATGACTAAACGTTGGAGGGCGTAAATTACAACAACAAATACAAAAAAAAAAAAAAAACACATATTACATACTTCAAGTATCCCTGCCATGATGCAGTGCTCTAGACGTGGCAACTCTAGTTCCCGGCCACGAAATGTTTCCCAGACATTCACAAACTCACGTGGGAACTGTCACTGTACTCACTTCACTACATACCTGAAAATTTGATGGTGTAATACCTGCTATGTACAAACCATATGCACCAAAAATCTGCTGCGGAGTACAACCGCCCAAAACTGAAGCGTGGAAAGTACTGCATGCGACCACTTGCAAGTAGCTGCTTGACATCCCTCGTCAGCTTCTGTGGCGTGTGTGGGGCACGGTGCTCCTTACGTATGTCATGTGTAGACCGCTGGCTGTCAGGGGTAAACAGTCCCTACGTACAGTGCTGTGTTATTATGCCCCCCGTATGGGAGGGGATTCGTCCCCTTCGGCTGCTGTGGTGCGAGCGCTGTGGAGCCCTAGCACTCGTGGTACTTCTGACGTTACCAGAGGAACCTCGGGCCGCACATTCGAGCTCCTCCTGAGTGGGAGTTGTTCCGGTTGGACTCAAGGGGGCAGTGTGTTCCCGACAGCCGCGGGAAATCGGGTACCACTGGCCAGGCTTCGGCCGCCCGGAGGGGGCAGAGGGTTGCCTTAATAAAAGTCCCGGGTTACTTAGCCCCCTGCTTTTCTTAACTTATATCAACACCCTTTCTACTATCTGGAGCTGCAACCTCTACCTGTTTGCTGATGACACAGCAATCACCACGGTCTCATGTAAACACTTCACGGCTGTACTACTTCTGCAGCGCTATGCTAACATGATATCCACCTGGTTCCTCACATGGCGACTACGCATATACGCCACAAAGTCACAGGCACTTACCTCCACCCGTCGGCAAATTCAAGACGTTCCAGAGCTACACCTATCAGGGTAAGACATTCCCTGGTGCAATCAGGCCCAATATCTAGGGTATTACTTGACATGCGTCTTACTTGGAAGGCACACATTCTATCTGTTGCCTCCAAAGTTACAAAACGTATGGGCATGCATATCCGCTATATAATAAAAAGTCGCCTATAAGTCTCAGAAATAACAATCTCATTTACCAACAAATACTGAGGCCGGCTATAACGTATGCATGTCAAGTCTGGGGTGCTGCAGCACCCTCACACCTACATAAACTCCAGGTCCTGCAAAACAGATGTCTAAGGATAGCTACATATGTGGAATGGTACATCCCCAATATCAATATTCACAATGACCTCTCATTCCCCAATCTCACCACCTACATTCTAAACCTTTCTCAAAAATTTTATTCTGACCTACCATCCAGTTTCAACCATCTCATCTGGGGTCTCGGGGAGTATGATATAGACCCCGGGGCTACCTACAATCATCCAAGAACATCCCTAGGCATACCATAAATCTATCAACCTCATTACCTTCTATTTACATCTTTCTACCTATTTCTTTTCTTCCTAATTACACTTAAAAAACAGAATAAAATCCATCCGCCTACCCACCGCCTGATGACTTATTCCGCATAAAATGCCAGTAAGGGACAGTATCCCGGGATGGCAATAAGTCGAAGGACATTGTTTCATGGAGCAGGATTCACCTTCAACGACACCTCCGTGCTGTGTGCAGAGCATAGTAGTTGTGCTGGATCACAGACGACCCCTCCAGAGGTTATTCGGTAGTCTTTCCTGCGGGGTTCACGCGCGCAAGTGGCGTATCCACTTCCGCCCGTCTTGTTGATGAGGAGGGCGGACATTTTAGACTCCAGGTGTTGCCTGAAGGAAAGAGCCCCGGAGTTTTCCATCGCTACCAGGTTGATAGAGGCCGAAGCTTTCGAACTTTTGGGAAGACCTCATTGTACAAGTGTTATTATGCCTAAATATTCTAGATTCATTTTCGGGTACTACCAGCTATAATACCTACACGATTTTTGGCACACGCCCCCCCCCCCATAGAGCAGAGATGATACCATCAAACTCTCAAGCCTGTATAGGTGTGAGTTTAGTGGTAGTTCCTTGTAAGTTTGTGAATGACTGGGAATACTCGGCAAAGGGGCAGGTCGCAGGTGCGTATCTTTTCCAGTCAAAGTGCAACCAAACAACAAATGCTTTTTTTATAATTTTTATTGATCGATCAGCAGCGCAATGCTTTACAGATCAGAGTGAAAAGAAGGTAACAGTACAATAAGAACAATAATACTCAGGGGTAGGCTAACAGGCCGCCCCCTAACTACATTAAGTTAAAACTCCAATAATACTCTCTGAGAAATTATGTCAATATTGAAGATGTAAGACACACAGCAAGCACTAGAATCACTGGAATCAGATGTATCACTTAGAAGCAGGTCCTGTGGTAGTCTCCTCTTCAAGCGTGAGGGCTGGCGCGTGCGGACGCCGATGTTATAATGCACAGCTCCTGGAACTTCTTGCAGCGTGGAAAAGAAACGACGAGCGATCCTGCGAATGTAGTCGTGAAGAGGTAACAGTCCTAGTTCCTGATGGAGCTGCTGATTACGGATGAACCATGGAGCATTGGTAGCGATGCGCATGAAGCGATTCTGTATGAGCTGAAGACGACGCAGATGACATGTGTGTGCGGCCCCCCACACTTGGCAGGCATATGTAATAATCGGACGAACGAGTGATTTGTAGAGTAACAATGAAGACTGTAGGCCGAGGATGGAACGGCGATGCAACAGAGGTGAGAGTTTTGAAAGTCGCCAGGAGGCCAGTGATATAAGACGATCGATATGAGCAGGCCAAGTTAGTCGAGAGTCCAAAACCACTCCAGGGTATTAAACGGGAGTTGTAGTGGGGGAGCCAAGGGACATTGTTCCTATAGAGACATAACGGAGTAAGCGGAGTATATCGGCGAAGAGTGAAGATTTTAGCTTCGGTTTTCTGAGGGTTTAATGAGATCCGCCAAGTGCTGAACCAGTGAGTTAGGCGATCTAAAGAGAGCTGTACTACTTGTTGTGCGTGCTGGAGATTAAAATGAGAATAATATAGTACTGTGTCATCAGCGTAAAGAGCTAAAGAAGTCGGAGCTAGCTCAGGAATATCAGAAATGTATATATTAAATAGAGTCGGGGCCAAGATAGAACCCTGTGGGACACCTGCGGTAATATTACGTGGGGATGAAAGCTTTCCACCAATGCGTACTGAAAATCTGCGGTCGTAGAGGAAACTGTGGATGTGATAAGTGATTAGGAAGACCGATGCGGTGGAGCTCAAGGAGCAAACCATCATGCCAAACCCAAACAACAAATGTGTGCAACATCTACCAATGGTTTATATGTGCATTAAAAGCGATAGTTCTTTTTTCAGTAGATTTACTGTAAAATAACTCTTGAGGGACGAAATTTCAATACATCGGCAGCGCTGATTTGATCTGAGCTACTGACTGTGTCGTGGACAAACAAAATATTTATTCTAAATACTAGGAAAAAGGAGTGTTAGCCTGAAATAATTCTCAGGCAGCACTGAAACAATGAAAATGCAACTTGTTAATGCTTGGTAGAATTTCAACTAGGTTGACATACATCTGCGTTAGTTGATGTAATGGGAAGTAAAGTCTTATCTCTGGTAAGAGTGATGCTTGGCATGAAAATGCAGACTGTGCAAGGAAGCGGAACATGTCACCACAGACATATATTACTCCACTTGATGATGTGTGTTACATAAGTACCCTTGAGATGCATAACCACGTAAGATAATATCAACTACAATCACAATCCTGGACGCATGTACAAGGATTAAGTTGTTCGTTATCCAAAACCAGGGTTAGCATAAATGATTTAATCGATTTAAGGACAATTGGTAGTGACTTTTGTTGAAAATATGGAATTTTTGCTTTTTGTTTAATATGAATCTACATAGATTGGAGAATATGCCCATTATAAGGTTTTGTGTGTTTGTGGCAATTAAGTGTATTTAAATGGGGGTTTAAATATGGCGGCCGGCAATCACGCCCTCTTTTTACTCTGCATTTTCTCTTCTACTTATAACAAGCAGAGTTATGTAGAGGATGGGGACTCCAAAGGTTTTCTAAGGGTGCAAGAACTAATTTATATAGCGAATCAGTCGGTGGTATTTCAAAATTCATTCCCGATTTCTAACTTTGAAAATATTTTCTCCCCAATCCTTAAATTTATTAGTCCATTTAAAAGTTTTAATAATTTAACTTCTGGATTTATTTCATGGTTAAATAACTAAAATGATCCACTACAGCTGATTTATCAATCTGTTTATATTTAATATTTCTGAAAGGTTCTTTCGTTTTGGTTTCTGAATTACGTTTGGACCTTTCAAATAAATTTATAAATACCAGATTCTTTATTATTCGAGATTTTATCCTTTTCAGATAAATGTATCAATTTTGTTTACATTATATTTATTTTCTGGAACCAAAGTTATATCTAATTATTTAAAGTTGTATTCAAAATGTTTATTATCCAAGCTAGGTAAGTACATTTTTAAAATTATAATCATCTTTTATTAAAGGATGCAACAGTAACATTTTCAAAGAAATCTCCCGCCCAAGTGTACAATTTATTTTCAATATTCTTTGAATGTTTTAACTTTTGATAAATCACTGTAACGATGTCTTATGTTTAGTATATTTTCACGATAAATAAAGTTTATATATTTAATTTTTTCTGGCAGTAGGCTTGAGGCCATCATATGAATGCCTTAAAGACAAAGATGAAAATCTAGCTACACAAAAATGTGCTTCCTGTTTAGCCCTCAATTTATGTCACTCTATTCGGGGATTAACCACTTCTGTAGCCCGCCTCGGTAGCGTGGTGTTAGCATGCCTGCCTCACGTTCATGAGGTCCCGAGTTCAAATCTCGGTCAGAGTGAATTGCCTGGATAAGGTTTTTCAGGGGTTTCCCTTATTCTGAAATACGAATGTTAGACAACTGTAAGCCCTATGGACCCTGGGCTCATTTGAGCATCATTTCATCTATTCGATCCATTGTCCGATATAGCTTAGCGTTGGAGGACGTAAATTTAAAAAAAAACACTTCTGATACATTTCGTCTTATTGCTTTGAATTTTCAAGTCTAGATATTTTTACACAATACAGTGTCATTTTTTTCGTCTGCCGTAGCCATAAAGGGATCATAGTATTTACACAGCTCTCTCGAAAATGTATCTGCATCAATAAGAAGTAATTAGCATAATACAGTTTCTAAGAAAAATATTTGTTTTAGCATATGTATGACTGAAATTTCATGAACATTTTCAAAATATCACCTTCTCCTGTTTTTAGCCTATAAAATAGTTCCTAAATCCAAAGAACGTTTAGATAGCCTCTGGAGTCCATTTCTAAATGCTCTAATATAGTTTCAAAGTTACCTTAATGCTAGTGTTAGATATGAATTCTGATTTTTATCCTTATTTTCTTTCTATTGACAATTTCAGCGTTTTTCGTTATTTAACATGTTCCTTGCGTCACTGTTTTAGTGTTAGACTAATGCAATTTGCTACAAACGTTCATAGAGACAGAGTAAATAGAAATTGATCTGGGTTTTATTGTGAGGTGCATTTAAGCACACTTTCTGTACTTCAAAACACAAAAAATTCAAATTTGGGGGGAAAAGGCCATATTCATAGGTTTAACAATTTCTGGAGCCCAAAGTTATTCAATTCAAAAAATGGATGTATTGGGAATCTGTTGTTAAAATATTGTACCAAAATTTAAGTTATTTTGTCGCAAGGGACTTTTTAGGTGACGTAACCCAATATAAATATATTTAACCATGTTTTCCAAACCATCAAAGTGAAATTAATAGAATTTGGGCTGTATCAAATTTGTACTAAATTACATCTTGGTAAAAATCTTGAAAAGCTATCGTAGTTCAGGATTTCCATTTTTCAGTCATAGATATCCTTAACAATGAAGAGAGAAAGAAATGTGACTGTCGTACAAATTTATTTTCAATAGCTAAATAAGCGAAGGTGTTATGCAAATAAACAATGTTAACAAGTGCTAGCAGAAAATTCATAGCGACCGAAGTCGTGAGTCATTGTTAAGTGTCGTTATCTTAATAGGACGTCTGTGTGTGATAACGTGAGTCTGTGAACCCAGATGTAATTCCCAGTACGAGAGCGTGGTATGACATAACTCATTCATCCTTCATGCATTGCTAACACGTGAGAGTGTCACGAGATAGAAACGCATTCTGTTGCAACATAGACAAGTAAAAAGTAAGGAAATTCTGCATCACTTTCACGAAGTGAACGACCCAACGTTACGCTTGGCTTCCCGCCACAAAATATCCGCATTATACTGTAGTACATAAGTCAAGTGTTAACAAGCGGAAGTTCTTTCTCATGTAAAACACAAATCTCCCATTTCGGTTCTTAACTCAACTTATTTAAATAACAAACACTTCTGGTGGGGTGGGGGGATGTGCGGAAAGGAATCCAAATGTTTACCACCAATAGATTTTAGCAATACTCTCTAGTCTTATAGGAGCTTACTATTCCATCTACCTCTGGTTAATAATTATTAACAAAATGGTTTTATTAACAGCTCCTTAGAAGTACAAATGCAATAGGAGAACACTGTAGGCGACTTAAGTGATAGCCAAAACTGACCATGGTGTACTGATTTACATTCCATTTTGTTTACACGACCAAGCTATAAAAAACGAATAACCTCCTACTTAGATAAATATAACTCTTTGAAATGTCACACAAAAGATAAGGAATAACCACAAAAAAATTTCACTCCACAAACATGCCAAATGGCTAAAATGAAACACAAATAAGCGCAGGGTACATAGAGCTTAGAGCTACCAGACATTCATCTTTCAGGAGAAGGGAAAACGTCCAAAGGACGATGAATGAAATGATGTTCTAATGAGTACATGGTCCATAGAGTTTAGAGTTGCCAGACATTCATCTTTCAGGATAAGGTAAAACGGCCAAAGTTAAGTCATATCGGACGATGAATGAAATGATGCTGAAAGTACCCCTGATACTGAAAGATGAATGTCAGGTAGCTCTAAGCTCTATGTATCCTGTACTCATTTGAACATCATTTCATTCATCGTCCGATATGACTTAACGCTTGAGGTTTTCCTTTATCCTGAAAGTTGAATTTCAGATACTTTAAGCTCTGTGTACCCTGTACTCATTTCAACCTTACCTCATTCATCGTCCGATATGACTTAAGATTGAATGTTTTTCCTTATCCTAAAAGATGAATGGTAACTGCAAGCTCTATGTAACCTGTACTCATTTAAACATAATTTCATTCATCTTCTGATATGACTTAACTTTGGAGGTTTTCTCTTGTCCTGAAATATGAATGCCTGGTAACTATAAGCTCTTTGTACCGTGTACTCATTTAAACATCATTTCATTCATCGTCCGATATGACTTAACGCTGGAGGTTTTCTCTTATCCTTAAAGATAAATGTCTGATAGCTCTAAGCTTTATGTACCCTGTACTCATTTGAACATTATATCATTCACTTTCCGATACGACTTAATGTTAGAGATTTTCTCTTATCCTGAAAGACGAATGCCTGGTAACTCTAAGCTCTATGTACCTTGTATTCATGTAAACATCATTAAATTCATCGTTCGATATTACTTAACGTTGGAGGTTTTTCCTTATCCGGAAAGATGAATGATAGCTCTAAACTCTATGTACCCTGTACTCATTTGAACATCATTTCATTCATTGTCCGATATGACTTAACGTTAGAAAACGTTAATTAAAAAAAACAAATAGAATATATGAGGAAAGGGCTACTCTTTGCAGATATTTTGTAAATGCCATAAACCAAACAGCAGCATATGCAAGAGAAAAATTATACCGAATTATATGGTCCCCAGTAACGTGTGGGTTTCGCATACAGTAAGTTCCGGATCCGATCCCTTAAATCACCCACTCTGATCTTGAGTTTTTGTGCTTCTCCTGGTAGATAGGCGAATTCTGGAGATATTTTATAAAAACCATATTTTATTAAAAAAACTGAAGTTGCTGACAGCGAATTCTAATATTATATATGAGCTTCAGCACTTTGTAACTAACTTCAGATAAGTGGAGTTGCAGCAGTTTATAATAAGAATTCTGGAGTGTCTTCCTTTCCATAATTTTCCTTGCAGTGTATTTACCTTCTTATATTTCGGGTATGATTTTACGCTTCACGTTATATGGCGGTCCGGACAGATGGGAAAAGGGAGGTGTCCACTGGGACCCTTGTTTGGGCACATCCAGTGGTGGGATGGGTGCTCGAATCAGAAAGTGCTTCTCTGTGGCCTGTAACCTCCTGTAATTTCAATCATTCCTCCTCCGGCGTGGCTAATCCCAGGAGGTCGTAGTAGGAGAAGCCTGTTCTTCCGTTTTATACCCTTATTCCTTTTCTTACACTTCCAGAAGTACTAATTTTTAATATTTTAATTCCACCAATACACTTTTAATACAGTTCTCTGCAGAACTGTAGAACATTGGGCTTAAGAAACCTAAGGACTGCTTTCTCGATGAAGCAATTATGAAATTAAACTTGCAAGTTTTAGACATAATTTCAAGCTAACTCTCGCTTTTCTTACTTCAGCAGCGTTTTTGTCGTGAAACAGGAAAGTTATTTCCCAAGTCGTCTAGAAATTACCAAGGATATAAATGATTATCTTCTTGCCTCACCAGGACTAGACACGGCACGGTAAGCCAAAATTAAGTTTGTTTTGAAACTTATGTTTTGCAACACTGTGTAATTATTGGGTATAAACAAAAGACGATGAAGTGCTCAGTTGTCCAAGCATGGTACGGATACTTGTACATTGCTGAAATCCTACGACGTATGCGCCATGTAATATCTGTTTGGCTTAAGCTTCTATGGGAGAAGAAAATTGAAGGTAGTAAACGAGGTGTCATTTACTAAATTTACTAAATTAAGGCGTTACAAATATCTACAAAATACACATAATAACTTATTACTTTCTATATCGATGTTGAAATTACTTCTGAAATATCGATGCCCTTTGAAGCCAGGCGTGTTTTTATGTCTGTTTCTGTTAACAATATAAATAATGTCGCGAACACATTGTTGAGTCGAGGTGCTGGGAGGGACGAGTTCAAAGAGACGGGCAGTGCAATGCGGAGATAAAAGCTCGCCGAAACGGGTGGAGGGAAGTAGACGGATTTCTGGAGAGTGGGTCTTTCTTCTAGCGCCGTCTTGAATGTTGAACAATATTCCACTAATTTCTGGAACAGTGAGAAACTATAAAAGGAGCCACCGCCCGCCACTGGCAGACAGTTGTTAATTGAACTCGCGTGCGGAATGAGCTGTAAGCGCTGTGTTGTAGTCATTGACCTTGCAAGTTGTATGTGATGTAATTTCTGGACTTTCAGGTTGACCGAAGAGTGTTTCTACGGAAATAAAGAGCAATTTTTAGTGTTTGTAACCTGGACTTTTAATTTCACGAACCCACAAAGTCACAATTAGAAACGAAAATTTGGATGAAAGCCAAACTTGGTATTTAAATTTATCTTCACAACATACAAGAAGAAGATTATCACGTCATACTACCTATTCTATGGAAGTTTGTTTATAAATTTTCATTTTTTGAAAATAGATCAAAATATTTTGATTAAAATTCCATATACCAGGTACGTCCTTAAAGTAAGTTCTGTTTTGTAATAAAATTAAATTGTGTACAGATACAGAAAAATTATTTATTGCACAAAATTCTAGAACTCTTAAACTACTTTTCCACATAACTGCCGAAATTTTGCAGGCATTTGTCATAGCGAGGCACAAGGTTTTGTATACCTTCTTCATAGAAGTTTGCCGCCTGTGTCTTCAACCAGTTGGAAATATTTTCTTTCAGCTCTTCGTCATTGTTGAAGTGTTGACCACCAAGAAAAGATTTGAAATGCAAAAACAGATGAAAGTCGCTAGGAGCGAGGTCAGGGCTGTACGGGGGGTGGTCAAACACATCCCAGCCAAATCCCTGTAGGATGTTTTCCGTCGCATTTACAGTGTGTGGTCGTCCGTTGTCGTGAAGAAACACAACACCTTTTGACAGCCGACAAATTTCAATTGGTTTCACTTTCCTAGCATTCAAAAAACGTATCACAGATCTCATTTCACAAGCGGCGGGATTTTCAATCAACACCGACATTGTAAACAAGCACAACAAAGCGTACGTGGCTGACAGCAATCTCTCAATGGCGCACGTTTCTTCTCCTTGATACAGAGCGTCTACCGCGCATGTGCGGAACTGGATGCCCCTTGTATCTGAAATATTTTCGTGACAAATGAAGTTTTGAATTTTTTGTAAATAAATTCTTAAATGCTCTTCATTCTGAATGACCTTTCCAAACTGGTAAACCATACACATATACAAAATCTTACTACATAATAATTAGACTCGAAACACACAATTTGTGTCTTTTTAAATCAACCGTTTGTTATTAACTACCTATTCCTTTTATATATATTTCTCAATTTCTTAATTTATTTTTATTTCCGTTACATTTTTGTTAACGACATTTCTACGTTCAACGACATGTTAATCGATAGGATCAAATCTGCGCCTACAGTGTATCGAAATTTGGTCCCGTAGGTGTTGATTATTGTTCTAGTAAGTATATTGCCATGGGGTTCTAGCTTTTAAGCAAAATTAAAATAAGTATCTGTTTGTGTCTGTTCTTGACATCAGCAAACCAGCACCTAACCAACTGAGCCACCTCTTTCTGTTTATCTCTCTCGGCACTGACCTATTGTTCCCAAAACCATGGGTTTATACCCCAAACCGATGGTGTTTAAGTGTACTTAGAAGCGACAGCTCTACGTGAGGATTAGGATTTCATTACGGGGGGGGGGGGGGATTCAGTGCGTAGGCCACCATGGAGACACCCCCGGGAGGAAGGATGAGGTGAAGGGGATAGAGGGCAGCCCACCCAAGGGGCCCCCGTAAGGGAGGGGATCCGTCCCCTACAGCTGCCATGGTGCGGGAGCTGCGGGCCCTTAGCACTCGTGTTACCTCTGACGTTACTAGAGGAACCTCGAGCTGAGCATTCGAGCCCCTCCCTGATTGGGAGCTGTTCGGATTGGGTTGGACTCGAGGGGAAGTGTGTCCCCAACACCCACGGGAAATTGGGTACCTCCGGCCAGGCTACGGCTGCCCGGAGAGGGTAGAGGGTTGCCTAACAAGTCCCTGCAGAGCTAGTAGTAGGTGTGCTAGATCACCGGCGACCCCACCGAGGTTATTTGGTTGCCGGTGCATTCTGGATTTGCCGCGTAAGTGGCGTGTCCACTTCCATCCTGTCTGCAGTGCGCAGCGGGGGGGGGGTCAGTTTATAAAATAGGTACTGTCCTACGGAAAAAGACCCGTGAGGCTCAGGTTCTGGTCCTACGGGTCCAGGACTAATGGGAGTAGAACCTCTGATTTAATGACCCAAGGGGCCATGACAGTACAGAGGGCAGGGTCTATACAGTTTACTTGGATAGAGACTTCCTCCGACAGGCCAGGACAACGAACGCGCTCACCTACAACGGGACAGCAACGAGCCCAGCAGCCGAGCCCTAATGATCCCAGGCAGGTGATCCGAGCCCCAAAGGTCCCTGGCTGACGTTCCCGAAATGGTCCCAGCAGAGGTGCTGAGACTGGCAACCGATCTACCGAAGGAGGAAATAGTTTTCCTCAGAGCATATCATCCCGCCATGCACCGCCGAGACTCCCGCCGACACTTCTACCCTGAAAGACACCACCAGATGAGGCCACGCCGTGGCTCAGTGGTTAGATAGCTTGGCTCTCACCAAGGCGGCCCGGGTTCGATCCCAGGCGACCGCAAAGTGAGATTTGTGGTGGACAACACGGCGTTGGGGCGGGTTTTCTCCGGGACCTCCGGTTTCCCCCGCCATCTCATTCCACTGGTGCTCCATCTTAATCTCATGTATCATCAGTGTCATCACCTGCGGTGCCATATGTAGTAAAAGCGGGCGTTAAACACTACACATTTCATTTCACCACCAGATGAGAGATGATATGAAACTACAATGGAGATGAAATGGAGGGACAGGAAATTCGGTGGATGTAATTAACCTACCAAGCATTCGCCTAGCCACCCAGGAAAACCCCAAAAAAAACCATGGGTCAGGTAGGTCGGCACGGGAATCGAACACGAGCCTCCCGAATGCGGGCCAAAGCCGAAACCGCATGAGGCATCCCGCTCGGTGTACGTAAGTATATTTACTGGCATAAAGTCATCATCTTCGGGACGAAATTCCGGGACACCAGTGTCGCTGACGTGATGTCTTCTTTTTTCCCCATTTATACCTCGCATTTAACTCCAATGGTCATATTGACGGCCGTTCTCCTTTGGAACATATCGAAGGTGTTAACTCGTATTCGTTGAGTTTTAATCATTAGATCACGTACACATTTATACCTCGCCTTTAACTACAATGGTCATATTGACGGCCGTTCTCCTTTGGAACATATCGAAGGTGTTAACTCGTATTCGTTGGGTTTTAATCATTAGATCACGTACACATTTATACCTCGCCTTTAACTACAATGGTCATATTGGCGGCCGTTCTCCTTTGGAACATATCGAAGGTGTTAACTCGTATTCGTTGGGTTTTAATCATTAGATCACGTACACATTTATACCTCGCCTTTAACTACAATGGTCATATCGGCGGCCGTTCTCCTTTGGAACATATCGAAGGTGTTAACTCGTATTCGTTGGGTTTTAATCATTAGACCACGTACACATTTATACCTCGCCTTTAACTACAATGGTCATATTGGCGGCCGTTCTCCTTTGGAACATATCGAAGGTGTTAACTCGTATTCGTTGGGTTTTAATCATTAGATCACGTACACATTTATACCCCGCATTTAACTCCAATGGTCATATCGGCGGCCGTTCTCCTTTGGAACATATCGAAGGTGTTAACTCGTATTCGTTGTGTTTTAATCATTAGATCACGTACACATTTATACCCCGTCATTAACTGCAATGGTCATATCGGCAGGCGTTCTCCTTTGGAACATATCGAAGTTGTTAACTCGTATTCCTTGGGTTTTAATCATTAGATCACATACACATTTATACCCCGTCATTAACTGCAATCGTCATATCGGCGGCCGTTCTGCTTTGGAACATATCGAAGGTGTCAACTCGTATTCGTTGGGTTTTAATCATTAGATCACGCACACATTCGCACTCTCTGTGGAAGATGGCGAATCATCTTGGTTGGAGAAACATCCCCATTCCCAGCCGGGAACCGAACCCGGAACCCCTCGCACGGCAGGCAGGTGCTCTACCGATGAGCTACGGGGGCAGCCAACATGGTGTTGTGGATTAACAGCATCGTTAATAAATAAAATATTTAAAATATTTATTCTCCTCTCTTTCTCTCTTCTCTCTATTGAACATCTGCATTTCCTCGTTTATTTATCAAATTTCTTTTAATCATAGGTCATTTCCTGAATGTGATATAGATATATTGGTTGTATAACATTGAATGACAAACTGCTGTATAAATTAGCAGCTATCGTATGTTATATGGCGATACGGTTCATTGTGAACGTCACATGGATGTTAGGAACACGGCAATTACGCCTCTAAACGACAAGTCGATAACAGCCTGTAATTACAACGCTGGACCGCGTGTTGAGGATTGTGGGTTAGGAAATATGCGCCAGTTAATGTGAGAAAGGTAAAGTACATATCATCGAAACCAGGGCACAGGCCAAAGAGGGAGGGATGAGTCAGGGATCCGAAGGAAGACCAGAACTGTGAGACCATATGCACAGACATGGCGGTCGCGGGATCTACCAAATGCGAGCTTCGCACGTTACCTAGCAGCCATGCGGCTCAAGAATAAGGAACTTACTGATAGACGTAGAGCATATAACACTGTTGTATTGTTGTAAGATACTTTTACCATCTATTGTTGGTAGTCCTGATGAGGTCTAGGAAGTCATATGGCTTCTTTGGCCACTTTAACTGCGGTAGCGTTCCTTGTTATACCAAAACGTGATAGAGTTGAGGTTTATTTAACCAATTCTCTAGTAGTGATTTATTCTAGGGTAAGCAGCACAGTGGCTCGCCACTAACAAAGACGACCCAGGTTTGAGCTCAAGGGGCCCTATGTGGTATTTGTGGAGTCTGGAGAGGTTTTCTTCGGTCCCACCCAAGTCAACTGTCTTATCATCAACTTTCCATATTTTCTCTTCACCCACATTTCATGTAATCTCTTTCCTCTCTCTCACACCAGGTAAACACTTCTAGGGTCAATTAAAAGTTGCTGTATTTCGTTATAATCTAACTGAGGGGGAATATCACAAAACTGACCCCTAAAATATAAGGCAGAGTGAACTATACGACGAATGATTCACTTAAAAAGGTTGTCAGTTGATGCAGTAATCTGTAGAACATCGTATAGCGTGGAGCATAGAATATTTCCATCAAGCGAGAGCCATTTGTTTAGATATGTGCATTATCAGAGTGCAGTGCTCAGACCTCCGTAAAAATTTTATGGTACAGAGTACCAGCACATTCGGTTTTTGACACCATGGTAACGTCACCAAGAGAAAAATTGGTCTTTCACCGAACAATTTATACTTGAGTTCTGTACCTTCTTTTGCAATATCATCCAACACAGCCTGAAATTACAGAAACTTCTACGGTTCATACAACCGTTTGTAAAATACTGTGACAAACAGAAAAATTCCGAGCCTTGGCCGAGGGGTTAGACGCTTGACTCTTATAAAGGTGGTCCGGGTTCGACCCCAGGATACTACATGTGACATTGTGGTGGACAACGTGGCACAGGGGCGGGTTTTCTCCAGGATCTCCGGTTTCCCCCGCCATCATTTCACCAATTGCTCCACTGCTACTTCTCTCGGGCTGATCACCCATCCTCGGTTCTGTAACCGCAGTATCACGAAGCGATTAGGAGGCGGCGAATTAATCGAAATCAGATAATTAAAAAAGAAGATAAATTAATAAAAATGCTTTGCTAAACTAATATAAAAATTTTGTTATAATAATATTAAATTAGAATGGATAGAGCAATGATTAAAATAGCAGTTGACTTACAGAATAAGAGAGGAAGAATATAATTCAATATAACATACATACTAGCAGCCAGGTAAGAAAGATAAATATTCTTGTAAAAATCTGTACACGTCGGAGAGACAGGAAGGAAGGAACGTTACCTTCTTTGCGCTAGTAAACGTTCAATGTCTGAGAACTATTGTATTCTTTCAGCCAGGAATGTTTTGGGACAAAGAGCTTTCAAAATGAAGTTGAGCATGAACGCTAAAGGGATTTACTTCGCTGATTTGATAACGATGTATACAGTTACAAACAACTCAGGGTAGCTGTTCCCCAACTCAGGGTGGGCTGAACGTCAATGAGTTAGATGAGTTTTGCAAACCAATGCGAAAATTCGAAATAAATGAGAAACCAATAATAATGTAACATTTGAGAAGGGTGAGCTAGTTTGGTCATGTGATAAAGTTAGAGAGGGGATCAGAATAAAGTTCGAACTGAATCGTGAAGTAAGAAAAACTTACTTAAAAGGTGATACTACGACAGGAAGGACGTGTTCGTGCGCATTAAGAAGAGAAGCGAAGATTTATAAGTCTGAAATGTTGGGAAGTTAAGAATAGCGCAACCAGCGTAAGTGGAAGCAGCATTAGAAGTTTATTAGAGCAAAGTAGTCGCCGTATAAAGAAGAAATAGAAACCGCGCGGAAGTAACTTTAAACAAGTAATCCAGGGTTTCAAGTAAAATTGAATTTATGTTAGGAATTTTACTAACAGGTGGTCACCCATCCAAGTCGATAAGCAAACTTAGTAGGAATTAAACCAAATAATTCTGCAACAAACAAACTTTTATTAATACGACTGAGTAGCCAACAACCACCAAAATCCATTTCTTATCCTGAGGATAAGAGAACTCATAGCTCCAATTAGAATCCAATCAATTTAACACTGGTATGCGGGTTTGCCGCAGTTCTCTATCTATTCCAGAGTTTCAATCCGATGTCTATAAGCATAAAGGACAGAGGAAAACAATCTCCTAACATCACGATTGTAGTAAAACTAGGGAAGTTAAAGAAGACATAACCAGATACTTAACCTTAAAGTACTTTATTTGGCACTAAAATCGTTAAAGCAATGCTAACTTCAAATAAATAGCATCAAGACGTCCCTTAGTATTTATTTATGTCCCTTAAAGGTGCACCAACTTGTACTGCTAGTAGCCTCTCTGAAGTACACACCGGTTCACCTCTTACACGGGCCTGCACCCCGAATTCTGAACAGACCTTCGATATCCCCTCTTTAATTGCTTCTCAACGCTGATACCTTAACACGGAGCTGTACTCTTTGACTCAACTGGGGGCTAGAAACGCATACAAAATCTGTAAACCAATCTTTACTCTCCCTCTAGAACTCTCAACGGCCGTTATATACTGTATCGCGCATGGGAGATGTTTCTGAAAATGGAAACGTCTCGAACAGTATTATTCGTAATAACAAGTTGCGCTTCGCCGTCAGCTACTGGCTTTCTCTGAAAGCCACGCCTCTCCCCAGCCTCCAGCCAGCAAACAACAGGGACGAAGCAATTCCTCTGCTCCCACTCAACATCTCAAGAGGCAGTGTGCCAAATTGACAATAAACCGTGATTCACTTAAATGTTTCACATTATTGTAAACTTTCATGACTGGCTTTCCAGGTAATAAGTTTTTAGAAATTACTAAAATTAATTAAAGTGAAGTCTTCTTATATTTCTTGATGAATAGTTACAGAATCACTTCCCCATAGTTTTTGAAGAAAACGCGTAAGCACGACTTTTATTGATTTTATTAATCTGAAATGGCTGATCATGCTTGCAACAATAATGATTTATTCTATTATTCATTTCAATTAACAAACTTTTAAGATTAATGCCAAAAGTGTGTCATTTTGTTAGATTATGCCCCACCATTGGCATTTATTTCTGCAACGAAAAGCGTACCAGCCAGTAATAGATACCGCCATCATGAAATGTTAATCTAGATCTCTGACGCTGTCTTAGAGTATCTCTGTCCCTTATTTTCTCACCTCCCATACGTTTACCATAGGTTCGTTTCAGTTGGGAGAAACTATAGAACAGCTTTTCAGAAGATAAGAATATAAGGATGTTTCTTCCATGTAAAAGGTAGTTTCGAGATGGGGAAATTTCTTGAAAATCTTCCTGCTACCTTGGAAGGTAGATATACCAAGCTTGGTATTTAAGGGACTTCTTTGTTTTGAATTAAGCTATCACGGCACTCTTGAAGTGTTTCTAAAACATAACTTCCTTCGATTAAGAAAGCCTCAAAACATACGTTTCCGGCGAAATATGGTCGGTAGTATAGAAATAAAAAATAAAAAAAGACACGGTCACTCCCTAATTCAGTTGTTTATATTAATAAAATGTGATACAATTTAAAGATTGGATTGCTACAATGTTTCGGTTGTAGGAAAACAAATTGGTGAGAAGACAAGTTCGTTCATTTGACATAGATACATTTAAAGGACAATTTCCAGCAACAATTGCGAAACGCAGTAGTGAAAGGAAGGTTACATTAAGGCGTGCGGGATAGATAGAATCTGCAGTTACACGTGAAGTGGTATATCATGAGTGACTGTGGAGCCGGTTACAACTGTACGGAATTTCTTCTATGACTACAGTACTCACCAAATATAAGTCAGTAAGTACTTATTTACTCTTGCAAGTTGCACGTCATTTCAATAATAATAACATAAAGCATACACTTTCTTCTGTTACTCTGCAGTTACCTTAGCTTACACCCCAACTTTGATGAGAGAGATGTCACAGAATATGTATATACATATAATTTGTAACTTAAAAACTTAACTTATCTTACAAGAAATGATGATAATTTTTATAAATTGTCCAGGATCGCGATTTCATGTATATTCATACCCATCTTCAGCTGGAAAAAGCAAAGCTATCGCCATAGCTACTAAACATTAGATGTTCTTGTTTGTACTACCAAAATCTGAAAATAAAACAAATTTAAAAACAGAATCGACTGCAGGTATTTCAAAATTCATTACGCGATGTCTGTTTTTTAAAATAAATATATTTTCCCAAACCATTAAATCTATCGGACCATTTAATTGTTTTAATCATTTAACTTCAAGATTTATTTCATGGTTAAATGACCAAAAATGATCTGCTACTGCCGATTTATCAGTCTGTTTATACTTAATGTTAAAAAAAATTTCTTTCATTCTGATTTCCAAATTACGTTTTGTCTTTCCAATATTAACTTTATCACAATCGAAACAATTAAACTGATAAATACCAGACTTTTTATTATTAGGAATTTTATCTTTTATAGAGAAATACAATAAAATTTTAATACTATGGATAGAGTCAACATGAAAAATTCAATGCCATAGACGGTATTTGTACCCGTTTCCGTCCAGTCGCTCTAAACTATTGAGCTACCATGGCAACGTGCCGTGACTCTATCCATCAAAAACCTTAGCCTATAAACGGCAAGTGTGGAGAAATGCTTAATTTCCATCAATTAACTAAAATTTTAATACTATATTTATTTTGAGGAACTTAAGTAATACCAAACTCTTTAATTTTTTATTTTTTATTTATTTATTTATTTATTTATTTATTTTTGGAAATGTTTATTAACCTAAGGATATTAAGTAAATTTTTTAAAATTATAACCTTCTTTTATTTTTAAGGTTAGAAATATCAATAAATTTTTTATATTTAAATTTTTCAATTTTTTTATTTATAAAGTCTTTATTAAAACCATTAATTAAAGCAGTATTAATATGTTTATATTCTTTATTAAATTCCTCTTTATTCAGGGGTATATTTATTAATCTATAAATCAAACTATTAAAAACAGCAAATTTATGTGAAAAAGGTTTAAAACTTTTATTTTTTATGTAATTATCAATATGAGTAGACTTCCTATAAATACCAAAGTTTAATTTATTATTTATTATCTTTAGATAATTTATTTGCTTCGCTGTTAATAGCTTCATATTTTACGTATTTATATAGATATATATTTCAGTGCCCCCTGAATCCCCCCAGAAGTTGTCAGTGGCAGTTTTGGCGCTGTATGGCAGGGAAATGATTTTGTTTGTAATACTCCGGTTTCCGGCTCTCTAAAGGCATGTCTGTTCCCCAGCACCTAAGCGTTATTTGTTCAATCTCCGCATACAATTTAATTTTCTATTTCAAATGTTCAAACGCTACAATTATTTTATTCTATGATGTAACGCAAAATTTACTGTAAAATAGGCGCATAGAGACACTTTAAAACAATTGCTTTGCACTCACATGACATCATCTACTCTTATAAACACATTCCTTTATCTACTTGTTAATTGTCTTGTAGTTACAAGACAATGTGGGAATACAGTAGACTTTGAGTGATAGTCAAATGTTTTAAAAGCTCCTCTTTATTTGATTACGTTAAATTCCGTTCTCACTGCAAGGCGTAGGGTTGAAAAACAGAATGACTTCAAATTTGAGAAAAGTATAATAATTGGAAAATTCAGATAAATAACAAGGAATATCTCCGAAATGGTTCAGTCCACAAATTAATGTTCTTTTTTGGGGGTAATTTTACGTGCTCCAACATTAAGTCATATCAGACAGTGAATGAAATGGTGAAATGATGCTCAAATAAGTCCGGGGTCCGTTGAGCTTAGAGCTACCCGACATTCGTCTTTGAGGATAAGGGAAAATCCCGGAAAAACCTTATCCAGGAGCTCACCCTGAATGAGATTCGAACTTGGGACCTCTTGAACGTGAGGCAGACACGCTACCAAGGCAGGCTCCACAAATTAATCTATCAGAAATTGTCATACATTATGCCTTACCTACACACATAGAACACTGTTTACTAAAAATACTCTTTTTATTCATAGGACCATAAAAAGGGAATTTTCAGGTGGAAAACAATACTTCCCTTAATTACTCTAGGTGCGTAGGAGAGTAATACATTAAAAATATTATTGTGGGTACTATATATACCAAATTAAATCAGAAACTCAAACATTTAATGCTTCAAAGGAATTAAAATGTAATTTTTGGGGCAGTTTCCAATATTTACCTTATATAAACATTACATATTGTACCGCTGTAAAGAGAATATGCTCGTCCTTTATTTCGCTCTCTTTTGTTTGCTTAAACATGCAGGAATTTCCACCGCAGTTTAGAACAGCATCTGTTTTATATTGTTCAAATAAGCATATCGGCAGCCAAAAGAACTCTTTCTAATAGCGACAGCAACTCCACGTTCTGGGAATATGTTCTTGGTTGTACTGAGCGGATTATTTAGGTAATAAAACGAAACTCTATGACCATCTTAATATTAGTTTCTAACTTACTTTGAAATTAATCATTTACACACATTTAAATGTTGTTTTAGTTTATTGTTAGTCATATTGCGATCATTAATGTAGGTTGGTAGACTCAATTGAATAGCTGTTTACCAAATGACAGCCATATCACTCATTTTCTATTTCAAAGAGAGAAAGGAAGCAGGTTTACCTCGGTAAAGGACGTGCAAGACTTAGAATTGCACTTTCTGTTTGAATGAAACCCCCTGTGTAGTTTTCTTCCTTTTTTCGTGGAGCAGCTTAATAAATTCAAGGTCTGTCTGCATTACATACACAGCAATCAATTTAGAGAACAAGAACGATGAAAATCCGCGGAATAGTTTCCAATTCGTCTGAAACCTCAAGTATACAAATGTCAAGTGCTAAAACGAAACGCACGTTTTAACGGAAGGAAAATCCAATGTTTATCATTTGTTGATTCTATCTTTAGAAACACTTCACGGAACACAAACAATGTAAAACTTTGGAAGAAGAAATTTATTTTCGTATTGTAGCCACGATGTAAAGTGAGAATCAGAAACATCTCCTGTACGAATATATTGTTTGGCGTTTATGTCAGAAATAAACCGCGAATGATACGCTCTGCTCTGCGCATAAGCAGGGCCGGCGTGCTGAGTTCCAGTTCACCAACAGATTGGAACAATAGTAAGTAAGTTTTATTCACCGTAAGAACATACAATATTCATGGCTTCGTCAAATTTGTGCCCGTAGGAATAATACAATTCTTTTGAGCAATAACATTATGAATACAATAGTAATTAATAATGCACTAGTAATTAAACAATACAATAGTAGTTAAATAATACAATAGTAATTGACAGAATAATAATACAATAGTAATTAAGAATAATGCAACTTAGGTCACACAATTTTTAATGTATTACACTTCCAAAAACTAGACTGTAATAGACATAACTTTTATCAAAAAAAAAAAAAAAAAAAAAAAACAATATTTACTTTATTATTCAATTCTACTTCTCAAAAACTCATCTATTGTCTGTGGCATTATTTTTATTAGGATATTTTTTACAGCTTTTCTGAAATTTTTATTATTTAGATTTTTTATCTTAGCTGGGAGTTTATTATATAGAATGATTCCTTTGTGAGAGATGAAATCTAGACTCAGACTGAGACGATGATGATTTAGATGTATATTTTTACTGTTCCTTGTATTGTATGTGTGACAATCTGAATTACTTGTAAATAGTGATCTATTCCTATGTATAAAATAAACTACTTCATAAATATAAATACATGTTAAATTCTTGAAATATTGGCTTGCTTTCTGTTCTTAAGGGAACCTTTTTAATTATTTTTAATATTCTTTTTTGCATCTTATATATACACGAGGACTTGGATGTGGACCCCCACAGAATAATTCCATATGTAATTATAGGTTGTATATATCCAAAATATATTGTTTTTAATACCTCAATGTTTAGTACCTTTGTTGGAATTCGGAACGCGTAGCACAGTCGACTTAGCTTTTCACCTAATTGCTTTATATGATGCTCCCAATTTAGACTGGAATCAATCCATATTCCTAAAAATTTTGTAATCTGAGTTTCTGTTACAAAGGAGCTGTTTATGGGAAACTGGATGGGGTCATACCGAGTTTTTTGACTAAAGTTAATGGAGACAGTTTTATCTGTATTTGCTACTAATTTATTATTTATAAGCCACTGTTGAATTTCTATCATTGTCTCGTTTACCATTGCTTGCAGATCAACAGAACTTTTATTACCAATTACCATATTGATGTCATCTGCGAATAATACTGTGTTTGCATGTCTTAAATTCAAGGGAAGATCATTTATATAAACTAAAAACAACACTGGGCCCAGAATAGAGCCTTGAGGAACTCCTCTGTTTATCTTTTTCCGTGTGGATTTTATATTTCCTATTTCCACCAGTTGCTCCCTTTCCTTCAAGTAGGATTCAAACCAGTTTTCTGTTTGCCCTCTTATCCCATAGTGATGTAATTTTCTTAGTAGAATGTCGTGGTCCACCATATCAAATGCCTTACTAAGATCCAAAAATAAGCCATATGTCTGATTTCGTTCATCTTTTAGTTTTATTATTGCTTCTACAAGTGAGTACAGTGCATCATTTATACATTTTTTCTTTTGAAACCCAAACTGGGCATTATATAGTATTTTGTTAGATTCTAGGAATTGTGTTATTCTATTAAACATTACCCTTTCAATAATTTTTGAAAAAGCCGATAGCAGAGAAACTGGCCTATAATTTCCAATGTTTTCCTTTTCACCTTTCTTATATATTGGATGGATTTTTGCTAATTTAAATATTTTAGGAAATTTCCCCTCCGCTAATGAAAAGTTACATATATCTGTGATAGGGGTTACAATCAAAGATGAGCACCGTTTTACGATCAAATCTGGGATTCCATCTGGACCACACGATAATTTGCTTTTCATGCCTTTAATTATACCATCAACCTCTTTCTCCGTTACTGGAGTGAGAAAGATTGTATTGGGATTAAAGGTTTGGTTACTTAAGTTTGTTTTCTGTGTTATATACTGTGATGTTGATGATGGCGTTACTTTTACAAAATGTTCACTAAATGCTTCAGCTATTTTTTGGGGATTTGTTACCATGTTTTGATTAATCAAAATCTCCTCAATTCTATTATTATTTGAATTTGTTTTACCCGTTTCCTGTTTGACAATATTCCATATAGCCCTACCCCTGTTTTCAGATTTAAGTATGTAATCCTTATTGAATTGTTGCTTTGCTTTACATATTACTTCTTTTAAAACTTTACAGTAGATTTTATAATAAGTCTTGAGTTGTAAATTATTAGAAATCTGGCATTGCTTGTACAAAGTTCTCTTGTTTTTACAGGATGTTAGGATGCCTTTAGTTAACCATATTTTATTTTTTGAGTTGAGTGATATTCTCATTTTTACCTCTGGGCACGCCATATTCAGATAGTGAGATACAGTATTCACAAATAATTCAGATTTATCATCTACATCTTTACTGCTTATTACATCTAACCAATTTTCTTTCTTTAATAAGTACATTAAATATTCAATATTTTCATTATTTAGCACACGTTTTTGTATACTGTTTTGAAATTTCTGATGCATGCTCTTGACTGCAAGGTTTAGCTGTAATGATACTGCATTATGATCTGATATTCCATAGTTACAGTTACCTTTTTGTATGGGTTGATATTACTGTCAATAATTATTTGATCTAGACATGTTTTTGATGTTATTCCTATTCGAGTGGGGCTATTAATAATATCAATCATATTGAATGAGTGTATTAGAGTCCTAAATTGTGCCACTACATCATCATTTGATAAAAAATCAATATTAAAGTCTCCACATATAATAACTGTTTTGTAGTTTCTTTTTAAGCTTGTTAGCAATGTTTCAAAAAGTTCAAAGAAAATTTTTAAACAACCAGATGGAGATCTATATATACACGCTAAAGCCACTCGGCTTATGCCAGTTAATTCTGTGACTACATGCTCAAAATGCTTTTCTTGATTTAAATAATAAGTAATAGTTTTTTCCTTATTCTTAATATGATCTTTTACATAGATAAGAACCCCGCCATTTTTATATGATGTGCGACAAAATATACTTGATAGTTCAAAATTTGATAAACTATAAAGGTTTTTTTCATGCTCATTAAGCCAGTGTTCTGTTAAGCATAGTACAATGGTAATTCTTTTTAATTAAAAGTATTCTCTACCCTTCACAAGGTACAGAAGCATGGACATGTGTATTTCTTTCGGTACCAACATTACAATTACGTATCTTCTATATAGAAAACTATTGTTGTTGATACTCTGAAGCTACCGTTAGCAAAAACAATCAGAGCCCCTCGTCTACTCTAACTGCTTAAAGAAATGAAAGAAAAAGTTTTTTTTACAAATAACACTGGGCAACAATGAAAACGTTTCGGGCTTAAAAATAGTGAATTTACATGTATTTCCATCTGCTGAATTGAAAAATCGCCATAAAATGATAGATTAGCTCTTGTTTTGAAGTTAAAGTGACATTTCACATTTTAGAGTGAAGGTTTTAAATTTGGGGGAACTGTTTTTGGGAGTTGGCACACCTGTCAAATAACAAAACACAATCAGAGAGAAATTTTGGAAATTTAGTGATGCAAAAGTTAAGGAAGGCATTTTTGTCGGACCACAAATAAGAGAACTTGTAAAGGATCCTTCATTTTACCAAATTTTGAAGGGTAAAGAAAAGAAAGCTTGGGAAGCCTTCAAGGGTGTTGTTCATGGATTTATAGGCAACAAAAGAGATGAGAACTACAAGCATTTAGTGACAGTGCTCCTGCAAAAATACCGTACTCTTGGATGCAACATGTCCCTTAAGATCCATTTTCTCCACTCCCACCTAGACTTTTTACCTCCTAGTTGTGGAGCTGTTAGTGATGGACATGGGGAGAGATACCATCAGGACATTTCTGTTATGGAACAAAGATATCAGGACCGTTGGAATAAAGTAATGCTTGCGGATTACTGTTGGTCTTTGTATAGGGATTCTGCGGAACTCCATCACAAGAGGCAAGCTAAAAGACGACGAAGTCAATAGGCCACCACATGATTCTCTTCAGACACGACTATCTGCGAAGTATTTTTCAAGCAATTTAGAATTCCAAGTATGTAATTACCAGTTAAAAAGATCAAATGCAATTTCATTGTTGTTAGCATATATGTAATTAAAATGTATCCCTTTCTCTCAATCCGTTAATGTGTAATAATTCCATCTTGTGTATATCACAGAAACTATAGCTATTACAAATTTTCATTGTCATATTTGTTTTTCTCAACCCAAAATTAGTGGGAATTGCCTCATGAAGTACTCGAAACACTCAAAAATTATTTTTTGTTGCCCAGTGTAATTTACGGAATAGTTAATTATGAAAGTAAATTAAAGCGAGTAAAGAAAGTTATGTCATTTGGCGCAGTAAGCCCCAAACATATGCTAACGAATATGCTAAAACATAAAGTTCAAAGGATGTATCAGTAATGTTAACTGCAGCTGCAACATTTTTCCCCCTTTCCCCGCCATTTATTTTACTCGCTTTAACTGCGTGCTCATTTAGCGACTGATCTCTTAGATGATAGCTCCTGGTTCGTTGCGGGGCGGACGTTATCTTTCCAGGTTCAACGTACTAATGGAGAAATGATCCTTTACGCAGCCGGTTCCGGCATGCCGCCCACCGGCGAAGCTGTCTGCTGGGTTGGCGGTGCGGGTGACAGGAAGTCAGTATTAAATATAGTACAGTTTGTCGCGTCAATTATTCTTACAAAACATAAACACAACTAAGTCGCGCGTGTTAAGCAGCTAGATGTTGGAACTGCCTTAATAACATTCATAAAACAACCATTATTGCAGTTACGAAAAGCCCAATATAATATACGAGGTACCCCTGCGACATCTAAAAGAGTAGAAGTGTGGTGTGCCATTGCCATGCAGTTCAACTACTACTATTTTAAGTAATAAAACGATAACCTCTGCATCGCACGAGTTTAAATGAAAATGAATGGCTTTGTGAATGTATTACGTGTACATTTAACACGGAGACACTACGTACATGATAAAAATTTTGAATTGTTAATTCTGACGACAAAAGTATTGCCGAAAACTTAGTTCTCGCCTGAAGTCACTGACCTCATAACGTAAGCTTCAGAAGACAACCAGCTACTGTCTCTTGCTCTAGGTAGAAGCTATGTGGCTTTATCTCAACTAATGTACCTTATAAATGGTAAAGAAAAGTATATTTCGGATACATTGTTACTATGTGTTTCCCATCAATCATTAACAGTAATACGTCGGAAATTATTTCAACTGTTAAAAGCACTTGACACATACAGAAGGACGATGTGACAGTATGTTGATAAACAACGACGTAAGCCTCGATCTCGCATGCTCTTTGCATGCATTGATAAGAAACAAAAGAACATGCATAATTTTTCGAGCGTCTGTAGTTAAAATACTATTAAAATTCAAAGAACAGGAAATACCTTGCTAGCAACTAATAATCCAAAGAAATGTTCGAAATGAACTGTAATGAATTCTGCATTTTACTTCTATGGCAAGTTCCGGTTTCCCATCATACAAAATTCAATGGCGTTTATAGATATCAAAAGATTGATTTCAAGTGAAATCTCGATAACGGTTGCGTAATTCATTTGTCTTAGATGCTTAGCCTATTAAAAAGTTAAACTGCAGATATGACTGTAAAAATGGTTTGAGAATATTCTCTCATCATGGTATGTCTAGTCTGTCGAGAGACTACGTCGCCATTGCTGTCTGTTTTGGAGGGAAAAAGTTGAGTCAGGCAACTTAGCCGCTATCACGAAGAAGCAGAAATAGGACTCCACCTTGTTTTTTATGTAATTTACGTCCTCCAACGTTAAGTCATATCGGACGATGAATGAAATGATGCTCAAATGAGTCCGGGATCCATGGAGCTTAGAGTTACCCGATATTCGTCTATCAGGATAAGGAAACCCCCCGGAAAAAGCCTTACCCAGGTAACTCACCCTGACCGAGATTCGAACTCGGAACCTCTTGAACGTGAGGTAGACACGCTACCATCTACGTTACCGAGGCAGGCACACCAGCACCTTGTTGCCTATTGGTTGGAAGAAGGGGAGTGACATATCTATAAGGCCACTCACGAGGGGTGAATCTGCGTTGCTACTACGTAACAGAACATTCTAAGCCATTTTTCAAGAAAGATCCAATTCCAGAAAGATCTACCATGCCCGGCAGTTATCAGTAACTGTGGCTCCGGGATTGCCGAGCTGAGGAATCAGCAGCGAAGAAGTTTACGTGTGAAAATCGGAGCTGTGTAGCTCCGTGTCAGAGGTGGAACTGTGTACAAAGCGTACGTGCTATAGACGCTTAAAGGAACATTGTAGAGGCGTGTTAAAATGTTGCATTTGTGCTAAACGAAAGGCTGATTGTACGTTAGCATTGGGTTAATGATTTTGATGAAAATAAAGGAGTTGTAAACATTTTTCATCCTTTGTCACAATAAACCGATGAACAAGGTTGTTTTGTTGGAAGGTTTAATGAAGTACTGACGTATGAACAGGTTGTTAAACTGACAGGCATCCTTAGGTACAACTTCATTCATACCTTATCTTGCACAGAACAGGTTATTCAAACATACAAGTATAGAGTTGTACGCCTTGCATTATTTATTTACCAGTGTTGCTGGTTCCAAGAACAACTTCGACTTTTTTGCAACTCTCACAATACAATAACAATAAAGTCATGTACAAAATACTTCCCTATAAGACTGTGATTAAGTTTTTATATTAATTATATCTGCTGCTTGCGTATGATAATAATAATTGCATTCCAATCACAGAAAATACTCGATCTCCTACAGAAAACACGACTTTAAAAACTGGAACCAGATGAAAAGAACTGATTAAAACAGGATATTATAAATAGTAAAATAAGCTTTTGTGAGATAATTTATAAAATTCATGTAAAAATAAACGATATTGGGTAGAAAAATCCATGTTACTGCAACATTTCATTTCTTTTTTAGCTCCGTTAAAAATATTTATTTTCGTATTTCTGATATTCATTTTCAGATACTGCGTGTTTACCGTAATACGAGCAATAATGGCGACTGTCATTTTTTAAAGTTAAAAGTCAATCTAAGCGGAAGTGGAAGTACATCACGAAATGTGGAGGAAATTGAAATATCAAAGTTGTTCCAGTTTGTACACTGTTTTATCAGCGGTCCAGCTTATCACGAGGAAAATAGAGCATTGCTGCCACAAGGTCAGCTTTTTAAATCCCCGTGCAATGCCATACCGCCACTTTCATTTGTTTTATGATTGTGAAACATGCGAAACGGTGTGCGTGTAGATCACACACATCGAAGTGCTGTCGTCAGTTAAATTATTATAAATATCCTGTGTTTTACTGAACAAGGGTAAGCTTAGCTTTCAAGAAACTATAGTCTCTTTAGAGTAGTGTCTGCCAAAGCATATTCTTTACCGTTTAGGTATTTAAGATTAAGTATTGCATATGAAATTCGTGTGTTACAATTTTCCATCTGTAAATTCCTTTTAAAACTTAAAGAAAGAGAATAGGAATAATACTTAATAGAAAACCTAAGAGCTGCATTTAGATTTAACGGGCAAAACCTCAATTTTATCTTTTTGACGCTATCCAAATTCAAACTGCCAACATATGACTAACAATAAGCGCTATAACATAGGTGACAGTTGAGGGCTATAAGCGGCAAAGCGTAGGCGAGGGAAGATTTACGGATGCCCCTTGGTACGTAAGAAATCAACAACTGCATAAAGAACTTGGTCTCCTTCCTCTTCACCAGTACATACGTCAGATCGCCTCTCGCTTCTTCTCAAACCTGCCAGATGTTCCAGGAGCTGTGATATACGACATCGGCGTACGAACCCGCCAGCCCACACGCCTGAAGAGACGACTCCCACAGGATCTCCTCCTTAGTGACTCTGAATGAAAAAACTATGAATATTGTTTCACAATGACTATTGTCCTTATCTCTTTGATTACTTTTTTTTATAACTGTTTTTTTTTTTTTTCTCTAGTTTCACAGTGTTAAATAGATAATAGGAGCCAACTTGGTTTTCCTTACATGTTTTATATAGTTCATAAAGATTCAATTAGTTAACAAGGATCTGTAAAGCATGTTCTGCTGATCGATCATTGAATAAATGAAAAAAAGAGGGAGCATTTTTTAGAAGAAAAAAAAAGAGTCGCAATTTCTGTGAAAGTAAACCCCACTGATTCAAGATAATGGGGGGAAATTGCGTGTTATTTCTCTTTTATACTACACTCTCAAAATGCTCTTAGTCAGCATTACTGTTTACGTGGTTTGGTAGGTCAAAGAAGAAGAAGAAGAAGAAGAAGAAGAGAAGAAGAAGAAGAAGAAGAAGAGAAGAAGAGAAGAAGAAGAAGAAGAAGAAGAAGAAGAAGAAGAAGAAGAAGAAGAAGAAGAAGAAGAGAGAAGAAGAAGAAGAAGAATGAGAGAAGAAGAAGAAGAAGAAGAAGAAGAAGAAGAAGAAGAAGAGAAGAAGAAGAAGAAGAAGAAGAGAAGAAGAAGAAGAAGAAGAAGAAGAAGAAGAAGAAGAAGAGAAGAAGAGAAGAAGAAGAAGAAGAAGAAGATGAAGAAGAAGAAGAAGAGAAGAAGAAGAAGAAGAAGAAGAAGAAGAAGAAGAAGAAGAAGAAGAAGAAGAAGAGAAGAAGAAGAAGTAGAAGAAGAAGAAGAAGAAGAAGAAGAAGAAGAAGAAGAAAGAAGAAGAAGAAGAAGAGAGAGAAGAAGAGAAGAAGAAGAAAGAAGAAGAAGAAGAAGAAGAAGAAGAAGAAGAAGAAGGAAGAAGAAGAAGAAGAAGAAGAGAAGAAGAAGAAGAAGAAGAAGAAAGAAGAAGAAGAAGAAGAAGAAGAAGAAGAAGAAGAAGAAGAAGAAGAAGAAGAAGAGAAGAAGAAGAAGAAGAAGAAGAGAAGAAGAAGAAGAAGAGAAGAAGAAGAAGAAGAAGAAGAAGAAAGAAGAAGAAGAAGAAGAAGAAGAAGAAGAAGAAGAAGAAGAAGAAGAAGAAGAAGAAGAAGAAGAAGAAGAAGAAGAAGAAGAAGAAGAAGAAGAAGAAGAAGAAGAAGAAGAAGAAGAAGAAGAAGAAGAAGAAGAAGAAGAAGAAGAAGAAGAAGAAGAAGAAGAAGAAGAAGAAGAAGAAAGAAGAAGAAGAAGAAGAAGAAGGAAGAAGAAGAAGAAGAAGAAGAAGAAGAAGAAGAAGAAGAAGAAGAAGAAGAAGAAGAAGAAGAAGAAAGAAGAAGAAGAAGAAGAGAAGAAGAAGAAAGAAGAAGAAGAAGAAGAAGAAGAAGAAGAAGAAGAAGAAGAAGAAGAAGAAGAAGAAGAAGAAGAAGAAGAAGAAGAAGAAGAAGAAGAAGAAGAAGAAGAAGAAGAAGAAGAAGAAGAAGAAGAAGAAGAAGAAGAAGAAGAAGAAGAAGAAGAAGAAGAAGAAGAAGAAGAAGAAGAAGAAGAAGAGAAGAAGAAGAAGAAGAAGAAGAAGAAGAAGAAGAAGAAGAAGAAGAAGAAGAAGAAGAAGAAGAAGAAGAAGAAGAAGAAGAAGAAGAAGAAGAAGAAGAAGAAGAAGAAGAAGAAGAAGAGAAGAAGAAGAAGAAGAAGAAGAAGAAGAAGAAGAAGAAGAAGCCGTAGTAATAGTGGTGGTGGGTGAAACATCGGCAACATAAAGCACATTTCAATCCCTCAATTACGATAGAACTTGACCAGGTGGCATTTTTTTTTAAATTTAATGTCACATTTGCATGTGGTGTGTCTGGTATAAAACTCATACCTGAGCCCCTATTTAAGGACACCAGTACAAGATTTCCAAATAAATGTCACACAAAAATTACTCTTTACACGAATAAACATTAGTTTTTTTCGAAAATAGCATTGACGATTACGAGTAATATTAATTTTTTAAATATCGGCATCACAAAAAGGTGTTGTGTCTTCTAAATTTGCTATAAAAGAAACGTATTGCTCAATAATTTATAATATATACTTACTTTCCGGAAATATTTGCTGTTGGCTGTTTTCTTTTCGCCATAATAAGTATGTAAGTTAATCGAATATATTTGAATGTGTAACTCTGCTTTTTATTCGAGTCTAACGCTAGATATATTTCTATTTCTTTTGTTATTTTTGCATTATTTTGAAGCACTATTCTGTTATAAACCCGAAAATATGAAATTATTTATGTATGTTGGTAAACATACAAAGTCGAAATAATCTAAATCATTAAGTGTTATTTTCTATACCGATTTTAGTTTACAAACACGTCAATTTCAACATGGTGTGAAACAAAAGCTATTTTTGCTGTTAATAAGCCCTACTGCCAACTTGCTCTCTGTAGTTCATAAAATGTGTTTTCTTCCACTCTCATATTTACTGGGCTTTAAAATTGTACTTAGTTTGTAATTTGTTACAAGATGGACTTACAGCAGCTTCCAAATAGATGTTACGAAACTTGTGTACTTACCACCGGTCCCTGTTGTTCTCTTTAGTTATTCTTTTTCAAATGTTCGACACACGCTCACTGCATCTAATATTTCGTTTACTTATATTTCTTTTTCCATTTATTTGGTCGCGATTTCTTCACTGGCACTGGTAAACCATAAACTGAGTGTTTATTCATTACTAAAGTAATAGAAACACAAACCTGACTAATGCCAATAAAACAGAAATAAATACTTTATAGCGAAACTGAATGTTCCGGAAACACAGAGGAATCAACTGTTCTTTCTCACCTTACGCTGCGATGCGGTGTTGAGGCGAATTACGCTTATGTTTTGTTTTTCCAACTACAGCCAGTCAAATCACAATCGCTGTATGGAAAATTTACGCTGAGGCAAGATCCCTCACAGTTTGAAAGATATAAAAAGAAAACCTTCCTTCGGAGACAAAATTTACTAGAAATTTTATGACATTTTTTTTAGCGTTGTTGTTTCTAGAGTTAGAAGGAAATAAGAACTTGAGTTGATTGTTTGAAATCATCTTCAATATATTTTTAATTATTTTATTAAATAAAAAGAATGTTGGAGAAGTATATGTTCATGATTTTGCTTAATTGTCGAGCGTTTCAAGTATAAACTACTTGATAGTACGTAATGAAAGGTTCAGGAACAAGCAGAAAATGATCAATGAGGTATAAAAATAAGAAGAAAAGAAAATTCGACTTGTTATAAATCAATTACATCTACATCATTTTAAGTACTAATCATCGCTCTATACAAGCAAAAACAAAATAAAACGTCAAAATAAAATTACAAAATTAATTCAATGCTAATTTTCGACGAATAAAAATTTTCAACGCGCAACTTAAAAACTTTTAATCCAAATGGCTTCCCAACGTGGAACATAGAAATATTTTATCCCAAATGGCGCAAACTGGGCCGAAATAAAATAAAATAGAAAATGCTATTCCACATATTAAAAGTAAGAATTTTCTCTCCTTGGTTCGGCTGCCAGAATATTTTTAAAGTAAAGACAAATACTTCCACACAGAAGTTGCAAATGTTTCTTGCAATATAAAGAGTGTCATTTCCTGGCTACTGCTCAACTTGATTATCTTGCACGTTTCTGGCTTTCTCATTTCAGCAAAGCAGCTAAAAAAGCGATGCCAAAAACGACAGAGCAACACTTTTGCTTATGCCGATCGCGTCACTGTCCGGCAATGATACGAGAGTTAAAGTAATGAACTCTTAGGTTTATTAGGGCGTGCAAAGGTCCTTAGCACGTAATTGGGTCACAGCCTTCCAGATGAATAGCAGCGTCACCTGACACTGTTCAAGGTCACTGCCATTTGCACCCGCAGTTTTGCGGTGGTTCACGGAATGTTTCAGTCGGTCAAGGGCGTGATTACTATGTGATGTTGAGTGAAAGGAAATCCCACCTCACGTGGTCATCGCTTTCCTCATGTGTGCACACACGTGTCTATTCCCACTTGTACTAATCATACTTAAAACCCTCATTCTTCTGTTTGTTTCATATTAATGAAACGCTTTGTTATCTGAAATATTTTCATAGAAGTAATATGAGAATACGGTAGACTTTAAGCGCTAGTCAAATGTTTGACGTTCCATTCTCTTTGTAATGCCAAGAGATAAACAACTTCCAATTTGAAAAAAAAAAAAAAAAAAAAAAGTTATAAATATTAGACAATTCAAATAAATAAATAACAAGGAATATTCGAAAAGGGTTCGTTCCACAAAAGGAAATAAATGTATTAGATATAAATTATGTATTTTAGATCTACTTGTTTTAAAAAGTAACACTTTGTCTATCTCCTACTATTTAGCACCTAGGCAACTATTATTTATGATACAATGGTTACACAAATTTATGTATGTGTATGCGTATGTTTCAGAGTTTGGCAGAAACATATATTTTGTAAAATTGAAAATTACCTGATGAATTTTGAATTTATTTATTATTTAGGACCAATAATTGCATTATTTACTAAGAAAGTTAATTTTAAAATGTGGCTATTCGAACCATATACATTATTATTTGTCTGTGACAGTTATTAATTTATTAATATGAATGAAATTGTTAATTTCTGTTATGTCATTTTTTTTTTTACATTTTATGTGCACTTTTTTATATTTTAAAGGCATTTTATAGCTCATTTTTAGAGAATTTTTAGGTCAACAGCTTCCGGGCCCTAGTCATGATATTCATCGGTTTGCGATGTTCCTTTGTCTTGTGTAGCATCAGTGTAGACAACATGACTTAGGAAACAACATTCTACATGAAGGAGGCAGTGAAAATAATTAAACGATGAAAATAACCTAACAAACGTTTAATTAATTAATTGATCACAACTTTTTCCAAACTCATTCATCCTATTAGAAAATGTACAAACAAATTCACAGCCTTCTTGAGTGAGGCGATTGTCACATTCCACAAGAAACCGAAGTTGGCATCACGTTAAAAGCTTTTCAGCACGAGCGAAAAAAAAACAGTCGTGCATTTCCTAAAAAGCGCAATTTTACTGTCAGCTATCTACAAAACGAAAACTCTTTTAGAACAAAGAAACGTTATGAGGAATGCCCAGAAAATATAAAATATACATTTTATTTGTCAATCAAATGATTAATTAATATCTTATTTTTCATTCCTCCTGGATTTGAGTTTAGTTTTAATTTTCTTTTTCCTCCAGTTTTGTTAGAGCTTGTATTTTAAAAGGTATTGTGTGCACGCACGCACTCGACATTTCTAGACTATTAACAGCAAGTGAACAAATAATGCACAGGCGTATCTACTATATTGATGTACAGTTTCAGATTCAAATGTTCACTTTAGTTCTCGAACACACACAGTACGACTTTGATCACATTAAATAGCAAGACTGTTGTAATTCCAAGGGATTCGCAACATATAGTCATTGGATTTATCAGCTTGTTCAGAAACATTAGCTAATGAATCATACAGCCACAAAAATGAAAATAAAAATTAACCTTAGAACTTTATAGTTCCACAAAAAACATTTACTTAATCCTAACATGCAATCAGTCTTTGTTTTACAGGAATACAACCGACTCTACAATTTTCCTTTAAGTCTTTGTAGCACGTACCTTTGTACTATTGATCTCCACATAGGTCCACCTCTGACATGGAGCCACACAATACAACGGCCACGCCGTGGCTCAGTGGTTAGACCGTTTGGCTCTCACCAAGGCGGCCCGGGTTCGATCCCAGGCGACAGCAAAGTGAGATATGTGGTGGACAACACGGGTTTTCTCCGGGACCTGCGGTTTCCCCCGCCATCTCATTCCACCGGTGCTCCATCTTCATCTCATCATCATCAGTGTCACCGTATGTAGTAAAAGCGGGCGTTAAACACTACACATTTCATTTCACACAATATAACTCCGATATTTACACTTGAACTGCTTCGACAGCTCGGCGATCCCTCATCCAAAGCGGCTCTTACTGATCCGTGATTTGCTTCCTGCACCGTTCCACGGCCTGCCTAACCCTTATCACAGAGCTTAGAATGTAGTATACACATCTTTCACACTACTCACTGTACAAATCATTGCCACTGACCAATTCATTACAGACTACTTGCATACATCCTTCGGGTGCGGTAGGTGTTTCTGGAATTGGATCCTTCTTGAAAGTTATTTTACGTAGTATCAACATGGTTCTGCCTCGGTCTTATGATGCCAGCTTGTGAGTAGAATTGAAGGTGTGGCGCTCCCTCCCGTCAGGATAGCTCAGGCGATTTCGTCTTTAGCCCGCATTCGGGAGGCCCAGGTTTGATTCCTGTTGCCGGGCTACCTGACCAAAGGGCTTTTTCGGGGTTTTCCCGGGTTGCCAGGCGAATGCTGTTAATTATATACCCCGAATTTCCTGTCCCTCCATTTTATCCCCATTTTCATTTCACATCGTCTCTCATCTGGTGGTCTCTTTCAGGGTAGAACTGTCGGCGAGAGTATCGGCGCTGCATGGCAAGATGATATGCTCCTGATAAACACTTCTTCCTCCCGTAGGTGCGTTGCCGACCTCCGAACTCAGATCTCGTGATGGCACCGTTTTTTAACCATAGTAGGGTGGGATTAAATGTGAGGATCTACTCGCATTAGTCCTGCCCCGTAGGACCAGAACCCGGGCCTCTCGGGTATATTTACCATAGTACAGTACCTATTTTATAAACTGCCCCCCCCCCCCGCTGCACACGGCAGACGGAACGGAAGTGGATACGCCACTTACGCGCCAGTCCTTAATGAACTAGCTACCAAAAGCCTTGGTAGGGCCGCCAGTGATCTAGCACACCAGCTACTAGCTCTGCAGGCTAGCACCCGGGACTTATGAGGCAACCCTCTACCCCCTCCGGGCGGCCGAAGCCTGGCCGGAGGTACCCAATTTCCCGTGGGTGGCGGGAACACACTGCCCCCTCGAGTCCAACCCAATCCGAACAGCTCCCAGAGGGAGGAGCTCGAATGTTCGGCCCGAGGTTCCTCTAGTAACGTCAGAGGTACCACGAGTGCTAAGGGTCCACAGCGCCCGCACCTTGGCAGCTGAAAGCGACGAATCCCTCCCCCTACGGGGTGTAGGGTGGGATAAATAAAAAATAAAAAAATAAAATAAAAAATAAAAAATAAAAAATAAAAAATAAATTCTGCCTAACTTTTATCCAGGCATCTAGATTCAAAACCTGGACTATTTCTCTATAATTCTAATTGGTATTTTATTATCATATTAGTTCTTCCTTTGATATTTTTGCAGATACAATCCTAATTATAAATCTTAGTTTATATCCTCATTCAAATATTTCTATTTCTCAACCTTTCTGAACGCCTAATTCTCTCTACGCCGGCAATCCTTCTTCTGCCTTCTCCTGTCACTCTTTGTTTTGTCTGATACTGTTCCATCACTCTAGTCGATATTAAGGCTACCATTTCTTCTAAGATATTAAAGTTGTCTTCCTGTCTTAGTATATCCCATATGTATTTCCCTCCTAGACTTCTACGCTGTTCTCCTACCAAATCTTCATGTGATTTACATTCAAATGTAACATGTTCTGGCGTATCTATTACATGACATTGCTCACATAAGTCGCTTTCTTCCCTTTTTATTCTTTTGAAGTACGTTTTAAAAGGGCCATGACCGGATATGTATTGAACCCCAAATCTACGTGGTAGTATGCTTCTTAGCTTGAGTCGTTCTCGAATGTTCGGGAAAATTTCATATACTCTCCTTCCTGTTTGCTCCGCATCCCATTCTTTTTGCCATTGTTTAATCAGCTGCTATTTTATCTCATCTTTAGTCTTACATTCCGTCCCAACTATTTCTTTAATCGCTTGTAGATTGCCTCTTTTGAGCCAAAATCTCGCTCCTCGGAGTTTAATCAGCAGATCTACAGGCCAGATTCCTAGAATAACTAGTAGTGCTAAAGTAGAGGTAGTCTTCACTATACCGCAAATTCTGACTAATACCTGTCTCTGAGTTCTTCTTAACAAAGTTATGTTTTTCAACAGGTGTACTCGATGGCTCCAAACGCTGGCTCCATATGAGACTATTCCCACGAATAAGCTCATGTGATAAGTTTTAACAGATGATGATGATAGTTTAAACTTTCGAGTCGCCAAGGAGTATAATTTTTGCATGATGTTTCCCGCTTTTGTCCTTACGTTTGCAATATGGGTATCGTAATTCAACTTTTCATCTACATATATTCCTAAATATTTAGTGTGTAGGGTGGGATGTCCATTGTTCTGGCCTGCCGAGGAGTTACCATCTGGTAAAATCTATTGACCTTGCCCTCTGCACTGTCGTGGCCCCTTGGGACGGCCGCCCTCTGCCACTTCTCGCCTCATCCCTCCTCCCGGGGGTGCCCCACCCCCACTTGGGGGCATAGGTGCAATACACCAAGTTTGGACCTCCGTACCGGATCCCCTCCGTAAAGTAGTTAGTCAAATCCTCTCCCGCCAGCCAGCAACAATGAGCCTATTCCCTTATTCTCGCTTCTTCGTGATGGCAGCTCGACTCGATTCTTTCCCTCCAAAACAGACAGCTAAGGTGGGTCACGCGAACGCTGATGACATAGTAATATAGTAAATAAATGCCAAAATATACATATATCCTTGAATATGCACTAGTATACTTACATACGTGCATTCACATTTTCGATAAATTCGGGCCTAGATACCAGCATTGGAAGGTGGTTGCTCCGCGCTGAACTGTGTTGCAATATCGTATCTTTGCATTGCTTAACAATTTCGATATTTATATTAACATAGAATGCACCACCTATATTTATGTCTCTAGTTTCTATGTAGAACAGAATCCTAGAGTTAGAGGACGGATCTGAGAACACTGTATGTTTCGCCGATTTTTAGTTTACATTCCTTGCAAAAGGTGTGGTTACTGGTTTCTGTTGCTCTGATTTACCTACCACGAGTTTTTACAACTGCTAACCAAACAATAATTTGTGTAAGTAATAACCAAAGTTAATTGAATCCAACGAAATGTTACTGGACATAAATTAAGGGGCAATTTACATAGAAATGCCAAATCCAGCTAAGTGAGATCAGGTTCCATATCGACGAGGAAAATCTTTATGACCTTATCTCTTAATGCAGAAAAAGACTTGTATTTTATGAACCCATGTGGGCTATTTGCCAAATACATCGAGTTCTGTTACCGTCTCATTACCCCACTTTGTTTTCGGGAAAGTATGGGCTAACCATATGAAACAGTAAAGAGAGTTGAGCATCAAAGTGCACCTGTCATCTATCTTAACACCTTCCATTGCTACAAGAGCAAAGTCAATCAAAGTTGACAGAGTCAACTGTTGATATAGTTGACAACGGCTGATGATGTTAGGACGATCATAACGAAATGCGTTCTAGGTAAATGCTAGCTATAAATGGAGCATTGAGTACTAGTTTGACTCAAAATTACACCAGCAAAGTTTACTTTTCAATTCCCGAGACCCCTACGTCAATGCAAAGCACTTATATTTGGGGATAGAAGGATCGTTTGATAAGTCTGGTAAATTTCTATGAAGGCATAGAAATTTTTTGTTGCAACTTTGTGTGTATTAAGCTTGATTATTCAAAAGATAGTACAGAAAAATTGAATGTGCTACAATATACAGTTCATTGTTGACAGCCATCTGCGCTGGAACATTGTAATAGCTGCGACTGAAAATGGAAAAAACAGTTTCGTGTTGTTATTAAACATTTTCATTTGAAGGGCTGCACTGCCGCATAAGTCAAAACTGAATTGGTTGAAGTTCACGTGGAATCTGCTTCAACAATGAAGACCATTTATTTTTGGATACATGGATTTAAACGTGGTCGTAGAAGTACTGAAGATGAATCGCGCTCTGTCGCCCAGTTGAGGTCACCAAACAGGACACCATTGAAAAAACCAACGATCTGGTTATGTAAGACGCCGAATAAAAAATCAGGAGATTGCTGAGGCTGTAAGGATCTCAGCTGAAAAAGTGAACAATATTCTGCATGAAAAATTGACAGTTAAAACACTGTGTGAAGCATGAGTGCCGTAATTGCTCACAGCGCTCCCGGAAGAAAACTTCTACCGAGTGTCTGGCGATGTTTAAACGCAATTCGCAAGACCTTTTGCGCCAATTTGAGACCGTGGATGAAACTTGGATCCATTACTACACACCAGAGTCAAAACAATGGACAAAGGCTGGTGGAAGTGCAACAAAGATGGCAAGGAATATTTTGTCAGCTGGCAAGGTGATGGCCATTGTTTTTTGGGACTCTCAAAGAATATTCGTCATAGACTACCAGGAAAAAGCAGTACCATAACTGGAGCCTATTACGCTTCATTTTTGGAACGTTTGTAACATGAGTTGACTGAAAAGAGACCGAGATTGGAACGCCAAAATGTGCACCAGGCTGATGCATCATCGCACACATCAACAATCGCAATGGCGGAAGTGCATAAGTTTGGCTTTGAATTGGTTCTTCATCCACCTTATTTACCAGACTTAGTCCCAAGTGACTTCTTCCTGTTCCCAAACTTGAACATTTGGCTTGGCGGTAAGAAATTTTCATCAAATGATGAAGTGGTAGTCCCCGTCAACGAGTATTTTGCAGACCTTGACGAAACCTATATTTTCCGACGGAATGAAAAAGCTGGAAAATCGATGGACCAAGTGTATAACCATCAATGGAGACTCTGTCGAGAAAAAAGGTGAGATATTCACGGAAAATAATATTATTTGCTTTTTATCAGACATATCAAATGACTTATATAAATAATTTTGTTTTATATGAAATACGAGGGCTGTTCAATAAAGAATGATCATAAGTTTTTACGGTGGTAATTTTGCGCACTAAAACTCAATCTTATTATATTCTCTTAGCCTAATGTGAAACAAATACGCCGTAGTAGTTTCATTGTTGGTACTCCTGGTTCCCACCTGTGAGAACCAGGCAAGTTCAGACATGTTCACTATCACCTACCGCTGCAATGGAGGTAACATGCAGTTAAAGTTGATGTTAGAGGAAGATCCGGAGTTTATTTCAAACGTAATCACTGCTGATGAAACTTGGCTACATCATTTTGACCCTGAGAGCAAACAGCAAAGCTCAGTGTGGAAATCTCCTTCATCACCAACCCTCCAAAAAAGCTAAAGTGGTCGCTTCTGCTGGGAAAGTTATAGTCATTTCACTCTTTGATATTCATTGAATGGTTTATCAGCATGTTTTACCTGCACACATTTCAGTAACTGGACAATACTACAGGAATGTCCTGAAAATTTTGCAAGTCCATAGCAGGAGCAAAAGTTCACATTTGCGTGAAGCAGGCTGGATGCTGCACCACGATAGTACGCGGCCGCATATTGCCAAATTTGTTGTTGAATATCTTGCAAAAATCAACGTGAATTGCATCCCTCACCCTCCCTATAGTCCGGATTTAGGCCCATGTGACTTTTTTCTATTCCCTAACTTGAAGAAACGCCTCCGTGGGAGGCATTATCCATCATCAGAAGCAGTGGTGAAGGCTGCAGAGGCGATTTTGAAGTATCTCTCAAAAATTGGTTTCCACATGTCTTTGAAGACTGCCAGAAACGCTGAGACAAGTGCATCGCATTCAGGGGAGACTATTTTGAGAAGGACAATCGAAATCATGAGGATGAGGTTGTCAAAAAGATGTGATCATTCTTTTATTGAACAGCCCTCGTATATTTCTAATTTTTTATTTAGGATGAGTAAATTATACCGGCGTATTCAAGAGGTTATTCAGAAGAAGTCTATTTCAGACTTTAAGTGTAAACAACGAAATGTGTTTACGTTGGAACACACTTCCAAATGATTATTCCTCTATCCACTTCATATTAGACAAGACAAGCATTATTCTATTGTCAACTTTCTTGTAAGGCATTAAGCGATAGTCAAATGTTTTAAAACTGGTTGCTTAGAGATTCCGTTCTCATTGCTTGGCCAAGAGATAAATGAATAACGAGTTCCCATTTGGAAAGTGTAAGTACTGGATATTTCTGACAAATCTATGAAGTACGTTTTTATAATCGTTACATCTATTTCTGAGAAAATGAACATATAAAGGACAGTCTGGGGCGACGGGGGAGGGGAGGGATTCTTGATAATCTTCGTGTCCAATCCTTCTAAGATGTATTCCGATACTTAAGGTATATCCAATTACAAAGCCAACAGCTATCGAGATCTTTCATTTCCCATAAACAACTTTATTGTCCAACAGAGTGTGAAATCATATATATTATATTTAGACACGGGTTAATTAAACACGCTGTATTTGGGGCCTCATTAGTGGAGCGTGTGTTACAATGGTGAAAGGCAGTAGTAGTGTTATGGTAACGCAGAAAAAAATGTGTAACAACGACTTTGTATGCATATGAAACGAACGAACACTGTGCGAACTGGGTCAAGTCTGGCCAGGTTTTTTGTGGGGAGTTCCCGACCGCTCCGGCCGTGACAAATGTTTCGTAACACTTCTTGTTTATTCTGGCCCATTCATTCACAGTTGAACACGTCATTGGCCTAACGTACTTCTACCTGGTAAGTGCTATCGGGACGAGGAATGATGCTCAAACGAGATAGGGATAAGTGGAAAAAATCATCGAAAAAATCTTATATGTTACACATAAATTATTTTCTATTTCAAAGTATTCTTCTTCTTCTTCTTCTACCTCCATGGATTAGGCTATAGCCTGTTCCGGTCTCACATCGATTCATCGTTTCCTAGGTCGTCCTGTTGATCTTCGTCCTTTCGGTTTATATATTCTCTGGAGTCATTAGTCCTAAATGTTGGAGCCAATTTTCTCTATATTCCATTAATTTTAATAAAACAGAATTGATGTTTAATTCATTTCTTATGTCTTCATTTCTAAGTTCATCTTCCCTTGTACATCCCTTAACAGATCTTAAGAAATGCATTTCTGCTGCTTGTATTTTACTAAAATCTTTGTTTCTTAATGTCCATGTCTCGCTTCCATATAGCAAGACAGGGAGTGCCATGACAGAATAACATTTTAATTGAGCTTCTCTTCTTGTTTTACCTTTTAGTGTTCTCTTAATTGTACCAGTTGATACCGAAATTAAGGTTTGCCATAAGTAAAGAATCATGATGGATGTCAAAGGAATGTTGGTTCTTTGTTACAACGTGCAAGGCCAGTTAAGTCGAATAGCAGTTTGGGGGAAAGTTGTTATAATAAAAGCAATGTAAGAAACAGTGTCCTTAGCGGATTTCTAAAGGGGCTCACTTGACTTGTATGAATAGGGTATTCTTTGGATCATTCATAATGGCATGACAAAACAGCCACAAAGAGATTTTTGGTTGAATGAAGAGGGCTTTCACAAAGTGAAAGTGACATATACACTCACACGCGCAGCTGTGGACAAGAGTCTTCGGCGTGGAGCCGATTAGAGCGGTCCTAGGCGTGAGGGCGAGTAGGGCAGTCCTCTTGTTCTGTCTTGGATATTTGTCGGTTCATATATACTTAAGGAACGAATAAAGTTTATCGAGTAATAAACATTCTGCCGTCAGTAACTCTAAACAGAGATTGGTAACCCTTGGTCGGCAACTTCAATTTCGATGTTCTAAAAAAGAAGCAATAAATAAATAAGTTGGAAACGGACATTCCAGTGTCATTAAATATCCTTCTCACACATATCCACGCATACCCTGAGAGAAACCTCATTGTTGTGCCCTGAGCTAAACAAAAGTGCTTCAAACTGTATTGTCAAGTGGAACATCGTTCGCCACATACAGGCTGTTACAAAAAGGTACGGCCAAACTTTCAGGAAACATTCCTCACACACAAAGAAAGAAAATATGTTATGTGGACATGTGACCGGAAATGCTAAATTTCCATGTTAGAGCTCATTTTAGTATTTCTCTTAAATGTAAATTGAAATCATTCGTGCAGACAATTGTCAAAATACCCCATTGTGGTTCATGCACGATGGAGCTCTTGCACATTTCAGTCGAAGTGTTCGTACGCTTCTCAACAACAGATTCGGTGACCAATAGATTGGTAGAGGCGGACCAATTCCATGGCCTTCACGCTCTCCTGACCTCAACCCTCTTGACTTTCATTTATGGGGGCATTTGAAAGCTCTTGTCTACACAACCCAGATACAAAATATATAGAGGCTCTTCGTGCTCGTATTGTGGACGGCTGTTCTCCAGGGCTGCATCAGCGCATCAGGGATTCCATGCGACGGAGAATGGATGCATGTATCCTCGCTAACGGAGGACATTTTGAACACTTCCTGTAATAAAGTGTTTGAAGTCACGCTGGTACGTTCTGTTGTCGTGTGTTTCCATTCCATGATTAATGTGATTTGAAGAGAAGTAATAAAATGAGCTCTAACATGGAAACTAAGCGTTTCCGGACACATGTCCGCATAACATATTTTTTTTCTTTGTGTGTGAGGAATGTTTCCTGAAAGTTTGGCCGTACCTTTTTGTAACATCCTGTATATTGTTGCTTCAAATTGGCGTCCACAACGTGGAATTGTGTGACCCCCATAAACATTTTTGTATCAAAGTTACTGCTTGAAACTTACTTATTTTATGATTTATATCTTGATTCATTTCATAACTGAGGTCGCATCCAATATACTTAAAATGTGACACTTGTTCAATAATATTATTCTTACTTAGAATTTTTTCCTTGCCGGCTATTTGCCGTGGAATGCCATTACCTTGGTTTTTTTATTTGAAATTTTCATATTATATATTTTACTGATTTTATTCAATTCATACATTGCTTTTTGCAGCTTATCCTCCTTGTCAAAAATTAAAACTACATCATCAGCAAACATTAATATATCTAACGTTCTTTGTCCTATGTTAATACCACTATTTACTTTAAATTTCCATTTGTTAAAAATATCGTCTAGATATGTATTAAATAAAATCGGTGATAGACTGCATCCTTGTTTAAGTCCTTGATTTATTATTAAGGGTTATTCTTCTATCTCCAATCTTGTTTTCTTACATACAGTGAAATCTCGTTAACCCGGATTTCCTTAACTCGGGCCAGTTTTTTTTTTTTTTTGGGGGGGGGGGTTAGCTGTTTAGCTTAGTAAATGAAGATTTGTTTTACAGAATAAATTGCTGTACTTGGGAGGTACATTTCTCGATTTCTCTTGCCAGCGGGCGTATTCATTGCACTGACCCCACCTGCTTGGGACCAGGTTGGAAGAGGAACTTTGATAAAGTCATGCAAAAACTTGTGGCCTGGTGTGTGTGTGTGTGTGTGTGTGTGTGTGTGTGTGTGTGTGTGTGTGTGTGTGTGTGTGTGTGTGTGTGTGTATGACTTGCCACAAAACAATATTGAAGAAATAGAAAGAATAAATGTGGAAGAATATTTTATAGACATTTTTAAAAATATAGATGTCTGTTGCTATAACTCAAAGTATAATTCTTTGGTCCTCCATCTTGGTTGACGGTATAAAAAATCACACTATCGAGATTTGAATGCTTCTCAGACTTGTAGGCCTAATCACTCAAAGTATCTCTAATAAAATACGTTAATCACCCCCATAGACCTTTCCGTCATAGAGTGACCTTCGTCATAGAGTCATGAATTTTGAAACTCTACCACCGGACATCTTTGACAAGTACATCACGCCATCTATTGACAATACGGAGAAAGAGGAAACCACTACAACTTGCACTAGTCGAGTATCAGCTGAGGATAGGAGCGAGAGCTCTTGAAACATGTCCTGTGAATAAACAGTGTGAGTGAAGCAATGTGTCTATATCTTCTCGATTCACTTTTGTCTGTTGCTATGTTGACGAAGAAGACATTGACAATGACGGAGATAATAAACCTATTACAGAGCAAGTCATTATTACAACATGCAGTATTACTGAACGTGAAAATAAAGAGTATTCAGATTCAGCCAGTGATGATGAATCAGCTGTGGTTATGGCCCACACACAAGCAGTAACAAACATAGAGAAATTGACGCTTTATTTCGAGAGTCAAGCCGAAACTTTGCCAAATAAATTTGTAATGTTAAAGCGGATGCGAGATCGCGCTGCTCGTAAGTGTTACACTAAACTGAAACAGCAGAAGCTCGCTGTCCTTTTTACTAGCGACTAGTTTGTAGTAGAGTCTATTACAGTACATACAGCAGGGGTGCTCAGTTGTACAGCACACGCTTCCTTCCCCTACACATGTTGTTTTCCCCACACCAGTGACAAAGGCAGCGAGAGAGGTAGCAGTCATTGGCGTTGCTACTAACGTTTAGTGTATCTTTGTTCTTGGTGAAGCCAGATTACAAAAACTGGAAGAAATGAAAGCACCTGTTAAATATGAACCTAATGTTGAAAATTTGGTACAGCTTTCTTATAGCCCGCCTCGGTAGCGTAGATGGTAGCATGTCTGCCTCACGTTCAAGAGGTCCCGAGTTCGAATCTCGATCAGGTTGAGTTACCTGGATAAGATTTTTTCCAGGGTTTTCCCTTATCCTAAAAAATGAGTGTCGAGTAACTCTAAGCTCCATGGACCCTGGGCCCATGTGAGCATAGTTTCACTCATTCCATTTCTGGTCCGATATGACTTAAAGAAGTCAAAGGACGTAAATTACAAAAAAAGTGAAGTTATAATGTTAAAGCGGATATGTGGCAAGCGATACACTAAACTGAGACAGCAGAAGCTCACTGTGTTCTTTACTACCGACTAGTTTATACTACAGTACAAATAGATAGACTTTTTATTATTTTACCAGTTTCATACATATACAGGATACACATAAACACCCATGCCCAAGGCAGGACCCGAACCTGCGACCCTCTAAGTGGCGGAACGCTAGAGACTTACGCTCTAACGACCGTGGCTACGGGGGCCGGCACTGCTGTTACAATATATATAGTGTATATGTTTTTAGGTGAAATTGTGCCGATAGTAATTTCTAAACTGCATCAAAAATATTTCGGTGATGCTTTTTTTAGCGTTTTTCCGTCATTCTGTGGATAACCCGGATTTCCGTTAACTCGGATCGGCCATGGTCCCAGTTGACCCGGGTAAACAAGGTTCTACTGTATTTACAATGGCATTTCTTTTTCTAATTTACGTCCTCCAACGTCAAGTCATATCGGACGATAAATGGAATGGGTGAAATGATGCTCAAATGAGCTCGGGGTCCATAGATCTTACAGTTACCCGACATTCGGCTTTAAGGATAAAGGAAAACCCCGAAAAAACCTTATCAAGGTAATTCACCCTGACCGTGATACGAACTCGGGACCTCTTGAACGTGAGGCAAACACACTACCATCTACAACATCTAATTTAAAAATGTTAACCATATTTACTTGAAGTTTGGCCTCCCTAAAGTGAGTAAATAAAAAATGTGCTTGCAAAGCTTCAACTCACCTGCTCAAATAGGCTATAAGACAATACAATTACTCGTTGGTATTTTTAATTGTAAAAATGATAAAACTTTTCTAAACCTACCTTACACATTCACATTTTTGTCAAAGAAGGGAAGTTTTCTGATACCATAATGCAGACTGAAGTTGACCTTATTATTTGTAGAGGAATACATTTTTACTTTTGTGAAGTTATTATTCTTTGATTTTCAGTATAAGTTAATGTTGTCTGAGCCAATGAAATAAAGCAATCATAAAATGGATATTCTATCTTTGGATAGTACCGTTGGGATTATAATATAGATTTGAAATTTTAATGTAAATCAGGGCAAACCTTACCAAGATGAACAGTGAAGTTACTTAGAGCAACAGGAATTTCGGGGAAACAAATATCCTTTCCAGTTTTTGCCTATCGAATCGGGAAACCCCTGAAAAATCGGTCAGGAAGAACTGCCATGGTAATTGAACCTACGACCTCTCGAACACAGGTCAACCGTAAGCATCGACCGACAGTGAGAGAGGTAAGGAAGGAGAGAGTTTGAGATGGAGGGGGAAGAACCTCCGTAGTTAATGCAGCAACATTCACTGAGCTGCATGTTCTGTTAGTCATGAATTATTTATGTTACAAGTGTTTAGAGTGAAGTTTTATTTCACAGTAGGAATGTTTGTGGAACGAGGCTCAAAGCCGATGGTTGTACACCTACGAGTTAAATAAAATCGCTTTAAACATGTGTAGCCATATGCTATCTTTATACCGCTCTGAATATTACATTATAACATGAATATGTGAGGAAAACTGCACTATACTTAATGTACACGTCACTCTAGGTGCCATTCCTCTTATCAATGAACAGCTTATTCCTTTTATCCAAAAGCGACAGCACTTGCACGTAAAAGAATTCCTGTGGATCAAAATTCCGGCATATCGGCGGCGTTGATATGAGCATGTCAATTAACAAAGTCGTTAATAATAGTATATTGCGATATTAATGTATACGGAACGAGGAAAGGTTTGAAAAAACGAGTCGCTTGCACCGAGTTTTTTCAATTCTCGATATTCAATTACGTGCTTACCACATGTGTATGCACATTATTTTTTGCACTATGTGTATTTATATGAATCTGAATTTTAGTACTTAAGATATTAGCTGAAATATTAATAAATATAATTGAAGATACATGTTAGGTTTTAGAACGTGCATCGCGTATATGTGTTTCTATGGAGAAATACTTACCGCACCAGTGGCGGGAATGTCAACTTACGAAGTATAGCAACAATAACGGTAAGTATGGAATATTAGAGCAAACAATTATTTGAAAGTACTCACACATGTGAAGACCCTGCAACTCACTGAATGTGTGAAATTATTTCTGTTTTTAAAGTAGGCTAATACAGATTAACTGTGCATATTTTTGTTGAGGTGAGATAACTCGAAGCCTTGTTTATGTTTCGAGTGTTGAGAGAATAAAGAAAGGAGATTTGGTGGGCAACATTGCACTACCCTCGTGGAGAAACAGCTGATCTTCAGGTATCTTCTTTTAAAAATCAGATTGTATATGGCCAAGGTGGCACACAGCACACAACACAGAGGTGTCGTTGAAGGTTAAACCTCCGCACCGTGGCTCAGTGGTTAGACCACTTGGCTCTCACCAAGGCGGCTCGGGTTCGATCCCAGGCGACCGCAAAGTGAGATTTGTGGTGTACAACATGGCGCTGGGGCGGGTTTTCTCCGGGACCTCCGGTTTCCCCCGCCATCTCATTCCACAGGTGCTCCATCTTCATATCATGTATCATTACTGTCGCCGGCTGCGGTGCCATATGTAGTAAAAGCGGGCGTTAAACACTACACACACACACACACACACACACACACACACACACACACACACACACACACACATTTCAGGTGAGGAGCCTTCGACATTTTGCCATTTCGGTAGCTTGTCCATTACTGGCATGGTGGTGAGTTTTAATGATATGACGGTGAGTAGATGGTGTTGAATAGGTAATGTAATGGTTGTTTAATTAGTTGTTATGGATTAGAAGTGTAATGGATAGCTCAGATATGGTTTGTAGGGGCCTATGGTGGTGCTAGCACTAGTCTGGGTCGCTTGTAGGTTTCACCGGGGTCGAGGTCATGTTCCCCCAGTCCGCGGATTAGACTGTTGAAGCTAGAAGGGAGCTTGTTATAAAAGATATGGGATAGGGTAAGGATGTAGTCTATGATTTTTGGGAAGGAGAGGTCTGCATGGATATTATCATTAGGGATGTAACAATCAGAAGTTGTTGCTATCCGAAGGTAGCGGCTTTGAAGGACTTGGAGTTTGTGGAGATGGGACTTTGCTGCAACTCCCCAGACTGTACAACCATAGGTTAGTGCAGGGAGGAGTATTTGCTTGTATATGAGCAATCGTAACACTTGCGGCGAGTGAGGAAAGGTTGGAGGGACAGAATGCATTGCCGGTTACCATGGCTACGGATTTGGTTTATAGAAACCATATTGTGACTTTGTGGGTTCGTGAAATAAAAAGTCCAGGTTACAAACACAAAAGAATTGCACTTTATTTCCGTGGTAATACACTGTTCACAATTACAATTTAATGTACACAATTAAATTTTGCCAGTTCGTCTTTACACGTACGTTCGACGCTACTTACACACCGCACGCCACAACAACACTACACTCAACTGACTGTCGCTTCCGGTATTGATCGGCCCCGAAGTTTCTCGATTCTCCTTTTATGGAGGGGGAAAACATTCCCGAAGCTTCGTGCAACTTCGAGCGGTAGGAGGAGGGGTAAACGAAGACCCAGCCACCCCTCCTGTCCCCCCTCCCTCCGCCGGCCTACATTTATTGATCAGCATCGTGGGCTTGCCGTTTGGGTAACACTATATTCCGCATCAATCCGTGTTGCCAACATAATATAGGACTTTCTTCTTGCTGTTTGGTTTATTTGAAAAGAAATTTGTTGGTAGAAGTGGCAACCCGCTTGAATCAAGGCCCATGTGTCATGTGCTACTGTTTATTATCAGTTTGCATCCTGAGTAAAAACGTAATTTTTCACATTTATGGGATTTACAATGAATCCAACACACGACTTGGTGTGTCTCCAAATATGCTTTTCTTTATGGAAAAATTGATGACAAATGCGACGTGGTAAATGCCGGTAGGCCAACACTAATGCTGTGTTTAGAAACAATTTGTGGCGGAGCATCTTCAAAATACACCAGGACATTTAGGACTCGTTGGTATGACGACCACAATTGCAGACGTTCTTGGGGAAAGCTCACATCTATATATTGTAAAATACAATGAGAACGTTAAGCTAATAGGCGTTTCATGCAATATCTCATTAGGGAAGTAGACAAGAAATGACATTTCGTGGACATAATGAAAGCGAGGACTCTTTAAATAAAGGTAATTTTAAGGAACTTTTGGATTCATATACAGAGGGAAGTCCCATCGAAATTCAGAACCACTATCCTAGTATAAAATCCGTTTTTCGATGCTCATTTTGCGACTTTAGGTTAGCCAATTCTCCGAGGCACCTAATCAATTCGCCCAGAGTCACGCCTGACTCCATACTAAAAAACAAAGGGAAATCCTATGTCCAATGCCTTACCATTTAACTAAATATTTTATTGCCAGTAATTAAAACCGAAAGTGAGGCTGAACGAGTTGAAATACCCTTGGTATAAATGTTTCATAATTTGAGAGCGGTGTACTTTAATTAGTTACAGTGCAGTTATTTCGGCAGCTACGCACCCGCATAACAAATCTTCACTTACGCCTGTCCTTGGTCTATCGTCATTTGTCTTACTAAAACTTTAGAGTTCCGTGAAACAGAATTCCCGGGCAATGACTGTCCGTTTTAATAAAAGAACTGTTAAGAAATGAGGGCGATGCGAACTTGTTTTGTTGACATGTTTGCGCAGGCGTTAAGTTCATTAATGGAGTAACACGAGACGAATGCTGAAAATGAATATGGCAGAGTAAAGTGAATTACAGAAACATTTTTCCGACGATAGTGCTGCTATCATACGAGGTAAGTTGAAATTTCTGCTCTCCATGCGTTTTGCATTTTTACCACAAATGTAAATGAATCCTCCAGCTATTAATACGCATACGAGGTTCGGCTGAAACAATGAAGGTGTTTCGGTCTTAAAAATAGTGAATCTATATGTATTTCCATCTGCTGAATTCCAAATTTACCATAAAATGATAGATTAGCTCTTGTTTTGAAGATAAAGTGACATTTCGCTTTTAGAGTAAAGATTTTAAATTTGGAGGAATTTTTGGGCTGTTCGTATACCTGTCAAAATAACGTAGACGACTACAATCATTTGGTGACAGTGCTCCTGCAAATGTACCGTAACCTTGGATACAACATGTCCCTTAAGATCCATTTTCTGCACTCCCACCTAGACTTTCTCCCTCCTAGTTGTAGAGCTGTTAGTGATGAACATGGGGAGAGATTCCATCAGGACATTTCTGTAACCTTGGATGCAACATGTCCCTTAAGATCCATTTTCTCCACTCCCACCTAGACTTTTTCCCTCCTAGTTGTGGAGCTGTTAGTGATGAACATGGGGAGAGATTCCATCAGGACATTTCTGTAACCTTGGATGCAACATGTCCCTTAAGATCCATTTTCTCCACTCCCACCTAGACTTTTTCCCTCCTAGTTTTGGAGCTCTTAGTGATGAACATGGGGAGAGATTCCATCAGGACATTTCTGTAACCTTGGATGCAACATGTCCCTTAAGATCCATTTTGTCCACTCCCACCTAGACTTTTTCCCTCCTAGTTGTGGAGCTGTTAGTGATGAACATGGGGAGAGATTCCATCAGGATATTTCTGTAACCTTGGATGCAACATGTCCCTTAAGATCCATTTTCTCCACTCCCACCTAGACTTTTTCCCTCCTAGTTGTGGAGCTGTTAGTGATGAACATGGGGAGAGATTCCATCAGGATATTTCTGTAACCTTGGATGCAACATGTCCCTTAAGATCCATTTTCTCCACTCCCACCTAGACTTTTTCCCTCCTAGTTCTGGAGCTGTTAGTGATGAACATGGGGAGAGATTCCACTAGGACATTTCTGTTATGGAACAAAGATATCAGGGCCGTGGGAATGAAGTAATGCTTGGTCTTTGTATACGGATTCTGCGGAACTCCATCACAAGAGGCAGGCTAAAAGACGACGAAGTCAATAGGCCACCACATGATTCTCTTCAGACACAACTATCTGCGAAGTATTTTTCCAGCAATTTAGAACTCTTAGCTTGTAATTACCAGTTTAAAAAAACCAAATGCACTTTCATTGTTAGCATGTATGTAATTAAAATATATCCTTTTCTCTCAATCCGTTAATGTGTAATACTTCCACCTAGTGTATATCATAGAAACTAGAGCAAATGAGCAAATAAAAATGTTTCGTTGTCATATTTGTTTTTCAAAACCCAAAATTAGTAGGAATTGCCTCATGAAATGCTAGAAACATTCAATTTTTTTTATTTGCCCAGTGTAATTTCCGGGCCTCAATAATAAGAACATTTCTTAACATAATCTCCAGAAATTATGAGTAAAGGTACGTTGTCAAAAAGATGTTGATCATTCTTTATTCAACAGCCCTTGTATTTTTACATAAAATTTGTTTTAATGTTGAACAGTTTTGAAAGGTTATTTAGGGGAATAGTTATAGAAACAGTTATTTAATATAATAATGAATATGATTGTGGTTAGTTCTTCTCTGGATAAACAATGGAATGTTGATTTCCATAGTAACGCAAAAGATATAAAAACCAAGACTGGAAAAAGTTACTTTCTTCTGCATTTAGATTCAGAACAATACGGACGTGTGTGATAATATCTGCGAGCTTGCAGAAACGTTGTGGTGCACGAAGTCTTGCAAAAGCAACTTACAAGGTTTTAAAACTAAGTAAGATCAACGATAGCAAACGAGTTCATTTGTTCAGTGTTTTAAAGAGTATGTTTAAATGTTTTAAACAAAATCAAATTGAATTAAAGTTTTGAGAAGAAATGGAGAATTATCGTTATTTTATTTGTACACCATCTTGTTTTCTGTCTCATCTGCGACCACACTCTAACGACAGTAATATTAATCTCTGAGCAGCTGAGGAACTTTGTAGTAAATCCACGAAAACTTCGGTTCCACCATTTACACGACCTTCCCATTAAAAATCCTGCTACAAAGTATAGCCTCTTTACGAGGGCTGTTCAATAAAGAATGATCACAATTTTGTTTGACAACTCAGCCTCATAATTTTGATGCTCCTTCTCAAAATAGTCTCCCCTGAATGCGATGCAATTGTCCCAGCGTTTCTGTCAGTCTTCAAAGACATGCTGGAAACCATTTGTGAGAGATCCTTCAAAATCGCCTCCACAGCCTTCACCACTGCTTCTGATAATGGATAATACCTCCCACGAAGGCGTTTCTTCAAGTTAGGGAATATAAAAAGTCACGTGGGGCTAAATTCGGACTATAGGAAGGGTGAGGGATTCACTTCACGTTGATTTTTGCAAGATATTCAGCAACAGCATTGGCAATATGCGGCCGTGCATTATCGTGGCGCAGCATCCAGCCTGATTCATGTAAATGTGGTCTTTTGCGCCTGATATGCGCTTGCAATGTTTTCAGGACATCCCTGTAGTATTGTTCAGTTACTGATGTGTGTGCAGGTGTGTACATGCTGATAAACCATTCCATGAATATCAAAGAATGAGATGACCATAACTTTCCCAGCAGAAGCAACGGTTTGGGGGTTGGTGATGAAGGAGATTTCCACACTGAGCTTTGCTGTTTGCTCTCAGGATCAAAATGATGTAGCCAAGTTTCATCAGCAGTGATTACGTTTGAAAGAACTTCCGGATCTTCCTCTAACATCAACTTTAACTGCATGTTACCTCCATTACAGCGGTAGGCGATACTGAACATGTCTGAACTTGCCTGGTTCTCACAGGTGGGAGCCAGGAGTACCAACAATGAAACTACTACGGCGTGTTTGTTTCACATTAAGCTAACAGAATATAATAAGATTGAATTTTAGAGCAAAAAATTACGACCGTAAAAAAATTATGATCATTCTTTATTGCACCGCCCACGTGTTATACATAAATGTAGATTACCATTGCAGCCATTTGACACAAAGGGATTTTGATTCCCTCTACTTTCTTCTTGTTAAATATTCAATCAAGTTATATGTGATTTCTAACGCCAGCCAATGTATGACGCATTGCTGCGACTGCATCTGGGCAGAATGTATGTACACTGTCTCGCCGTGTATGTGCGATAGGCTTGCTTAAACAAGTCCGTTACGCTTCCAAGTTATGTCTTGTAGTACACAATATTCTTCAGTATGCACTAATGACACCAAACATAATCAACAATAGTTTCACATAATGCGATTCCTACAATATATGTGTAAAGTTACAGAGCACAAGGTCATTCAACCCGATTCTTTAAACTGGGCGGCCTCCGAGTAAATCCGATATACAGAATCTTGCTATAAGATACAGCAAGACCTTCAGGACGCATTCCTTCTCACACGTAGAAAAGGAAAACATGTTACACTGACATGAGCCCGAACACGCCTTACTTCCTTGTTAGAATTTATTTTGTGCAGTGCTTCCTAGTACATTAATTAAGGGAAACAAAGAGGAACAAAACTGAAATCTGATATCGTATCTCGATACCTAGGCTGCTACGGTAGGTCAGAGGATCTGGGAGGCCACAGACCTTTTGAGTTTATTCCCCTGACCTAGCCTCACCGGATTTGTTCTTGTGGGAGTATCTAAAAACAGAGAGTACAAGAATAGGCCACGGACAAGTGATGTACTAAAAGAATCCATTCGAACCGAAATAAGTAACATTGACGAGGATACTCTCCGTAAAACTACAGAGAATATGGTGAGACGAGTACAACCATGTATAGATGCTGGTGGAGGACACTTCCAACATTTTCTCTGAGATGTAAATAGTGTAATGTAATCTCCCAATTGTGTATTATGTTCTCCCCAAGTTGCACGTGTGTCCTATTATTGCTTCAAATGTTATGGCCTATTGAAATGGTTCAGGTTTATATGGATTGCACTTTATATAGTGGTAGGCAACACATAGTGTTTATATGTTTATACACTGTATTTTTACCTTGATATTTTATCTCTATAATACTTTATATTGTCACATTTGCGTTCAGGCAGCCTGCCCTGGTGTTACGTCGCCATTGCTCTTTGGCTATGGGAGGGGCAGGGAGACCCACCTGCCTTTTGTTTCTCTACCTCTCTTTTTTTACTTATTTTTATTTATTTTTTTACTTTTTTATTTTTTTATTTTTTATTTTCTTTTATTTCAGATCATTTTTTATTATTTTTTATTGTTTTTTCATTTTTTTATTTTTTTATTATTTATTTATTTAAGACGGGAATGGGTACCGGGTAAGAAAATTTCTTGTTTTATTGGCTTGTACTGTGAGACAAATGAAGGGTTCTATTTGCTTAAATGGTTATTAGATCTGCATTTGTTCCAAGTGATAAATGTATGGCTCCAGAGAACGCAAGGTCTTCTGTATATAGGTCCATCTCTGCTCCTTTAAAAATATACGTAGGTGCATTCTTCGGCGAGTAATAGCTGACTTCACGAGGACGAAGCGGAACAGTGCATTAAAAACATCATTCGAGACTTAAAGGGAGATTAAAAGCCATATCCCACCCATATTAAAATTGCTAACTTATAGTGCACTTTCCTCTGTAACTATTACAGATATCAATGTGACATGTTTATAGGTGTTTTAGGCGTGTTTTTAAGTACTTGGACCTAGCTTTTTATATATGGTCTATTTATGTAAATGTTAGAATATTTTTCCCACAACAACTTTTTTCTTTAATTTACTATACAAAAAAGCAACTTTAATGAAATATTTTACTGATCGACACCAAAGTAGATTCGCACTTGTTATAGTGAACTTAATATGTGTTGGAATTGTGAAATCATTTTTCATATTTCTTGAGAAAAGTATATCTTTGTAACATAAAATGCATTTAACAGGAATATTGAAATTAAAAAAAAAAAACAGTTGAAGAAAAGACTACTTTTGAAATTCCAGGGTTTACTATTTCTACCTCGCACAGCCAGCGACCATTTTTTGCAGTTGTGTTACCAATTACTGCAGCGTAAATTCCACTATAAAGTGAGCTAAATTTTATATTTTTAACCAATTGGTTAAAAAAATACGATTTTTCTTCTCAAATGATGAAAATGAGGGTCCTATGCAGTAGAACTTTCAAAAATATAATAAAAAATATTTATAATGCGTTCATAACACTCAACTATGATCAGAAAATGTCAAATAATATAACCTAAAACATAAAATGCCATTTATAACCCAATTGATCTTTTAATCTCTCCTTAAGTCGGGAGGTTAATCTTTTAATCTCTCCAGTTCCAGAAACACCTCCATATAAAGGAGGCTTGGAGTAGTAGTCCTTACAGTTTCTAAGTGTTCGAGGTTCGTATAGAGTCGACGAGAGCGATTCCGTGGTGAAGAGTCAGCGTAGCGAAGCAGTTCGCGAATCAGTCGGTCAGTAAATTCTGCAGAGAAATGCGGTACATTCCAAGCTCTGTGGTGGAGAGTTCGCTGCCACTGGAACCGGCAGTGAAACATTTCACTAAGGGATATCGATGCTCTTGTGTTCAGAGTCAACCTGCAGCTCCGTGTGAGATGTGAACATTAGAGAGATTACTAGCAGCACATGCTGTGCGTATTAAAGAGATATAAGAAAGTGTCGAAGTGTTGTATTTGTGTAAAACAGAAGCAGATGGTATGTTAGCAATTTTGGCGACAAGTAAATAAATTTGAAGCGAACTTTCGTCTTTTGCCATTTTGCCACGTTATATACAACCAAGTTTACCTAAATAGTCTTAAAAATTATATAATCTTTTTATGTAATTTATCTACAGTTTATTACTTATGTTTATATTATTTCCAAATCTTCTCTACATAAAGTTGGATTTAATGCTATAATTTCAGTTCTAAATAAAGAAAACTAAACCTTTTTATTATATTAAATGTCCTAAATGACATCAGTTACCACTAAGACACGGCGTGCCTCAAATTCGATTCCGGATGTGCTGATGTATCCCTGGAGAACTGTTTTGTTTCGCAGCCTTCCATAACATGGGAACAAAGATTCTCTGCAATTTGTACCACGAAACGAACATAACAGCTTTCAAACTGAAATTTTTCGGGTTGTTAAGAGGCTTTTTTTCCCCTTAACCCACTTCCGCCCACTAGGAATCCATTCATATCTAATGAACGATGAACGTTCAGGATGTCCAAAAATTACAACTACCGACGAAAACTTCACCGAAGTTCACCAAATGGTGCTAGATGACCGCCAAATTAAAGTGAGAGAGATAGCAGAGGCTATGAACATGTCAAAAGAACGTGTTTGTGACATAATAAATCATTATTTAGACATGAGAAAGCTGTCCGCGCGTTGGGCGCCGCGTTTGCTCACGTTAAACCAAAAACGTGTTCGAATGAACATTTCTAACGCTCTGTTGGCGCAGTTTAGGCGCAATAAATCTGAAATTTGGCGCCGATTAATTACTGTAGATGACACTTGGATACACCATTATACGCCCGAAACAAAAATACAGTCCAAAAAATGAACTGCAAAGGGGGAACCGGCTCCAAAACAGCAAAAACTGTTTTTTTTTTTTTTTTTTTTGGCTGGGAAATTGATGGCGACTGTGTTCTTGGTATAGTCATGGAGTTACTTTAATCAAAAATCTTCAAAACGGTAAAACCATTATAGGAGCATATTACGCATTATTACTTGACAAGTTGAAGGCAGAATGGCCACTTTTGCAGAAAAAGAACATCCTGTTTCACCAAGACAACGCACCGTCTCATATCTCAGCGGTTGCAATGGCGAAAATCCACGAATTCCAGTTTGAATTGCTTGACCACTCCCCTTACTCACTAGATCTAATCCCAAGCGACTTCCTTTTGTTCCCTCATCTGAACATTGCGCTCGAAAAACAGAGATTTTCGTCAAATGAAGAGGCAATCACCTTCGTGAACAATTATTTTGGAGAGAAAATCGTCGAGTACTATTTGGACAGGTTATAGAGATGGGAGCATCACTGGAATATGTGTGTAGATTTACAAGGAGACTATGTTGAAAAATAAAAATTATTGAAAAAATCGCAATTATTATCTACTAATTTCACTTGTACTATTGTTTGGGACTTAAGGTACAACTTGCCCCAGATTTACCCTTCCAAGGACATCAGCGCACCGTATTGTTACGTTCTGAGTCTGGGATTTCAGATCATTTAGAAACTAAGTCCTTAAAAAAACATAAAAGTTGCATCTGTAAATGGTCTTAAGAATTTCCATTTAAAATAGATGATACATGTGCGGTTTAAGTGTAACGCTGTGAATCTTTTAATTTCTTGCCAAGACCATGAGAGCAGTGGAAGGAGCTCAGATATTATGTAAGGCGAGACAAATGACATCCGGTGCCTGGTACTTAATGTCATAGGGTGACATCCCCGTTGACACATATTGCGGATGCGCTAACATCTGTTGCGTAATGTGATGCGTAACGTAACACTGTAACACTGTTATCTGCGTCGAGTGAGAATTTCCAGGTTGTGGTCTATCTGTGCTTTCCGGTTCACGTTCTGACACCTTGGGAAATTATGAGCGGTTAGGTTGTCATTTACTGCACATCATCATCATCATCTGAAGCATCCTGGTGTGAAGAAATATTCCTTCGTCTTTCTTTAATTCTCCGCTCAAGTGATAACGTTATCAGTGGCGTCTGGTGGGTTAAATTATTGGTGGTGCACAAATGAAAAATAAAATACAGAGTAGTAATTACTCACCTATTTATACAGATTCTCTGCTCTACTCTCCTTAGACCTGGCGAATATATCGATAACTTTTGCGTTGAAGTCGCTGATCTTCATAACAAAATCTCTCTCAATTGAAAGCATTGCTAATGCTGACAATCGGTCCTGTGACATTGTGTTCCTAAGGAAAGTTTTTATTCTTTTTAAAGTTGAGAATCAGCATTCTGCTTCAGCGGTAGACATTGGCATAGTTAACAGTACTCGGAGGAGTTCGACATATTCGCTGAATGTAGTACATAAATTGTTTTCTTTAATGAAGTCCATCAAGCACAAAGCGCCGGACATTCCACGAAATTCCTCTCGACTGTAAATTACAGTCAGTTCCCTACGAATTTTTGTTCCAATGATAAAAGGATAGAACCTTATTGTTTCTCTAAGGGAATCCTCTGGAAATGTCTTAGAAATTTTCTTGATGAAACAAAGTTGAGGCTACCAGATGCCCCGTGAAGCTAAATCTGCCCTTTGCTTCTCTAAGAATGTCACATACTTCAAGAGCTTCTCTTCTTTTCACATCATGATCATCTATTCTTCTCCTCTTAATTGCAGTTTCTTCGTGTTCCTCGATATCCACGCTATTTCTTACCTTTTGCACTTCCCTTTCAAATGCGTTTAGCTGGGCGATGGCAAACGTTGCATTGCAGTCTCGTTTCTGCAGCTGATTGTACAAAATGTCCACATGTGGCATGATCTTGTAGAAGAAAGACAGCCAGAATACAAAATTATAATCTTTCAAAGTGGCCATAAACCCAGAAGCCTGAACAAGTGTAGCGTTTTTGTTTAACAGAGCTCTCTTCTGAATAACCTCCATGCATTTAATTAAATTCTCCCTGTGTTCGAAAAGCAGAGCACACAGAAGCTAAGCCTGGAGGTCACGCAGTAGCCGTTGCTAAGAGTAGGAGGAACTAGGTTTATAAACTTCCATTTAAGCAATGTATAAGAAGCCACTCCCATCTCTTCACCTTCCCGCAACCCCCTCAGAGAGCCCACATTTGGGCGAAATCTTAGGTTAACACTTCGCTGCAAACCTGCGGCTCCTACAGCTAACCTCTGTTTATTTCGACTTCTGCGGTCATGGGCAGCTACAGACAATAAGCGTAATTGAAAAATGTTTGTATATAAAACAATGCAAACAAATACAGCTTTAATGTGCAAAATGCACCTGTTGTATATTCAGAATCAGTGGGTGTAGCGCAAACCTGCAACCTTATGGAGGAACCGCCCCTGAACGTTATCAAGAATAGCTTTGGGCTAAAACAATTAAACATCGCAATCTCGGAGGAAGTGTACTTTCCGGGTCCCCCAGGCTTCGTGTGTTATTTTTCCGCATAAGGAAACGACAATGGGAGTTTCAATAACATTTTCCATTCCGAATTACTACATATAAAAGCTTCGTTTTTCACATTTCCAAAATAGTCTGATAACTTTGATTGAAATGACGTTTGTGAATTTGTGCATAACAAATAAAATATAGTTTTATATTCTTGAGGAATACTCCGTGAAGTCGTCTATATTCTGTATGAACGTTCTCTACCTCTTATCAAATGTTATAAATAGACTATTTCGTAGACTTGTTTTAGGTTTACCTAGGTCCTCACCGAATGAGGCGGCTTTAATGGAATTAGAAAGATTAGATTACAAAAGCAAGGTGATGGAAAGAATTCTGAAATGCTGCCTCAGATGAGGAGAATACCGTTAAACAGTGTTTCGTAGCACAAACAAGAATAAAGAGTAGCTCAGTCGGTATAGCACCTGCCTACCGTACTAGGGGTCCCGGGTTCGATTCCCAGCGCTGGGGGTGGGGATTTTTCTCCGACCAAGATAATTCCCCATCTTCCCCAGAGTCTGGAAGTATGAATGAGAGTGTGAATGCGTGCGTGATGTAATGATTAAAAACCAAAGATAACGAGTTAACACCTTCGGCATGTTCCAAAGGAGAACGGCCGCCGTAATGACCATAGTATTATGACCGGGGTATAAATGGAACAAGATACGGCCTATAAAATATTTGCTAAAATAATAAACAAAAGATTGCAGAATATAGCTGAATGTCTTCTCTCGGAAGAACAAAGTGGATTTAGAAGAGGCAGATCCTGTGTAGATAACATTTTTATTGTTAAACAACTAATTGAAAAACATAGGGAGTTTAATAAAGAAACGCATATGGCGTTTGTTGACTTTGAAAAAGCCTTCGATAGGGTAAACCGATGCAAAATGTGGCAAATATTGGAAGAACGAGGATACCCACAACAATTAATAAGAATGATACAATGCTTCTACTTCCAAACAAAAATAAATGTAAGGAACAATGGTGAAATTTCTAAAAAAGTTCTTACTAATCAGGGTGTCAGACAAGGATGTACTTTTTAGTATTTATATTGACGAACTAGTGTGCAAATGGAAGCAGCTAGTGAATGTAGGTTTTAAAATTTCAAATAAAAACTTTTTAAATATTTTATTGTTTGCTGACGACTTAGTTATTATACAAAATAGCCAGTCCGCCCTGCAAAAATCTATTTTTAAACTTAGTGAACTTTGTAAGCAATATAACATGAAAATTTCTTTTATAAAATCAAAGGTAATGGCATTCATTGGGAAAGAGCCAATTAGAACAAAATTAGTTATAAATAATCGTTTTGTTGAACAGGTAAGGCATTTTAACTACTTGGGAACTGATGTTAGTTATGACAAGGAATATGATGTCTACAATAAAATATGCAAATTTCAAAGAGTGTGTGGAACAATAAATAGAACATTTAGAAACAAAATACGTACGTTATGGCTGTACCTATACTGACATACGGAAGTGAGACTTGGACGTTAACTAAAAAGCAACAGAGTAAAATACAGGCTTCAGAAATGAAATTCTTGAGAAGTGTGAAAGGATGCACGAAGAGGGACTTAATAAGAAATGAAAATATAAGAGAAGAGCTGGACATTTTTAGTATGAATGATAGGTAAAAAGATCTCAAACAAAAATTGAAGGAACATGTTGAAAGAATGCCAGATAATAGACTTACAAAACAAATATTACAGTATCATCCTAAAGGTAGGAGATCGGTGGGCAGACCCAGGAAACTATGACTGGAGGACTTCGAAGGCGGAACAGGTACTTGATTGCCTATGCCATGAAGTGAAGAAGAAGAAGAAGAAGAAGAAGAAGAAGAAGAAGAAGAAGAAGAAGAAGAAGAAGAAGAAGAAGAAGAAGAAGAAGAAGAAGAAGAAGAAGAAGAAGAAGAAGAAGAAGAAGAAGAAGAAGAAGAAGAAGAAGAAGAAGAAGAAGAAGAAGAAGAAGAAGAAGAAGAAGAAGAGAAGAAGAAGAAGAAGAAGAAGAAGAAGAAGAAGAAGAAGAAGAAGAAGAAGAAGAAGAAGAAGAAGAAGAAGAAGAAGAAGAAGAAGAAGAAGAAGAAGAAGAAGAAGAAGAAGAAGAAGAAGAAGAAGAAGAAGAAGAAGAAGAAGAAGAAGAAGAAGAAGAAGAAGAAGAAGAAGAAGAAGAAGAAGAAGAAGAAGAAGAAGAAGAAGAAGAAGAAGAAGAAGAAGAAGAAGAAGAAGAAGAAGAAGAAGAAGAAGAAGAAGAAGAAGAAGAAGAAGAAGAAGAAGAAGAAGAAGAAGAAGAAGAAGAAGAAGAAGAAGAAGAAGAAGAAGAAGAAGAAGAAGAAGAAGAAGAAGAAGAAGAAGAAGAAGAAGAAGAAGAAGAAGAAGAAGAAGAAGAAGAAGAAGAAGAAGAAGAAGAAGAAGAAGAAGAAGAAGAAGAAGAAGAAGAAGAAGAAGAAGAAGAAGAAGAAGGAAAAAAGAGGAGAGGAACTTGGATATATAATATTCTAAAGATTTTACAGGAAGTAGGTATTGGTTCATTATGTTTAAATAATGGAAGGATAGAAAAGTGATTCTGGAAAGAAGTAAAAAAGAAGAATTGCGGGCTAATCTTAATAACAAAAAATCTCTGAAATTATATAAAACATTTAAAAATGATTGGGGCATAGAAAAACATATTGACATCTATGACAAAGTAGGAAGAGAAGGATTATCATGGTTTAGAACAGCAGTAATATACTTAAGGGGTATAAGGAATGGATATACACTCCTAGAAATTGAAATATGAACACCGTGAATTCATTGTCCCAGGAAGGGGAAACTTTATTGACACATTCCTGGGGTCAGATACATCACATGATCACACTGACAGAACCATAGGCACATAGACACAGACAACAGAGCATGCACAATGTCGGCACTAGTACCGTGTATATCCACCTTTCGCAGCAATGCAGGCTGCTATTCTCCCATGGAGACGATCGTGGAGATGCTGGATGTAGTCCTGTGGAACGGCTTGCCATGCCATTTCCAGCTGGCGCCTCAGTTGGACCAGCGTTCTTGCTGGACGTGCAGAATGCGTGAGACAACGTTTCATCCAGTCCCAAACATGCTCAATGGGGGACAGATCCGGAGATCTTGCTGGCCAGGGTAGTTGACTTACACCTTCTAGAGCACGTTGGGTGGCACGGGATACATGCGGACGTGCATTGTCCTGTTGGAACAGCAAATTCCCTTGCCGGTCTAGGAATGGTAGAACGATGGGTTCTATGACGGTTTGGATGTACCGTGTACTATTCAGTGTCCCCTCGACGATCACCAGAGGTGTACGGCCAGTGTAGGAGATGGCTCCCCACACCATGATGCCGGGTGTTGGCCCTGTGTGCCTCGGTCGTATGCAGTCCTGATTGTGGCGCTCACCTGCACGGCGCCAAACACGCATACGACCATCATTGGCACCAAGGCAGAAACGACTCTCATCGCTGAAGACGACACGTCTCCATTCGTCCCTCCATTCACGCCTGTCGCGACACCACTGGAGGCGGGCCTGCACGATTTTGGGGCGTGGGCGGAAGACGGCCTAACGGTGCGCGGGACCGTAGCTCAGCTTCATGGAAACTGTTGCGAATGGTCCTCGCTGATACCCCAGGAGCAACAGTGTCCCTAATTTGCTGGGAAGTGGTGGTGTGGTCCCCTACGGCACTGCGTAGGATCCGACGGTCTTGGCGTGCATCCGTTCGTCGCTGCGGTCCGGTCCCAGGTCGACGGGCACGTGCACCTTCCGCCGACCACTGGCGACAACATCGATGTACTGTGGAGACCTCACGCCCCACGTGTTGAGCAATTCGGCGGTACGTCCACCCGGCCTCCCGCACACCCACTATACGCCCTCGCTCAAAGTCCGTCAACTGCACATACGGTTCACGTCCACGCTGTCGCGGCATGCTACCAGTGTTAAAGACTGCGATGGAGCTCCAACACTGCAGTTCCTGGTGTGTGCGCTGTGCTGTGCGTGTGATCATTGCTTGTACAGCCCTCTCGCAGTGTCCGGAGCAAGTATGGTGGGTCTGACACACCGCCGTCAATGTGTTCTTATTTCCATTTCCAGGAGTGTATTAGGGCAATATTTCCAATGTGTAAGAAAGAAGATAGTACTTGGCATTATATTTCTGACTGTCAAAAAACAAAGTATTAAAGAGACGAATTTCTTTTGTATAAGTAGGAAAACATCGGAAATGAAATAAGAGGCAAAAGAATCTTGAATCTAAGATCAGAAGAAAACATAGTAAAGCTGGGAAAATTTATTAGCAAGGTAAGACAAAAATGGCTTTGGAAAACAGGCATGTCTAATGAGAACAACTAGGAAAAATAGTAGAAGATATAACGGGAAACAAAAACATAGATCCCAAGTTTTAAAATGCTCCATTATATACACAACCTGGGTTAATTATAATGGGGTAGGAGAAAATGCAATTCCAGAACGAGGAGTATGCAAGATTTTGTATTTATGGTATACAAATTGTTATATATGTATGAAATTGTATATGCTAGATATTTTAATAAGAAATAGGAAATAAACTAACATAACCTCTTATCACCAATAATAAATTTTACTTAAAGTTTTGAGTTTAACTGATATTCTGAGATATCAAGTACCTTGTACGATGCCTAAGTTTATTATTTTCCCAGTTAAAATATTAGGGATGGATACTCGATACTTGGCTACCTTCATATGATATTGCATTATATTGTCACCCAATTATCAGAAGGCACGAACAACTGACGGCTGAGTGAGGGATGGGAGGTATTCAGTCCACGCCTACCCATTTATCTCGTGTCACAGAGGGGATGGTTAAAAGAGCAAGTGTTCTGCCGATTTGGGGTACCGTTGGAGCTGCACAGTGACCAAGGCACCAATTTGAGTCCAACCTGATGAAGGAGGCACTAGCAAGACTTGGGGTTAACAAGACACGCACAGCGACTCTACATCTACAGTCGGATGGCATCGTTGAAAGGTACATCAAGACCTTAGAGGAACATCTGAGGAAGGTCGTGGCCAACCACCAGCGAGACTGGGACGTCCAGGTGCCACTGTTCTTGCTGGCCTACCGCTCCTCTACACACGACAGAACTGGGATGACGCCAGCCAGCTTAATGTTCGGCCGAGTGTTACGCCTCTCTTGTGACCTGGCTTTTGGAAGCCCTTCGGAAACGAAACAGCAAGCGACCGAGTATGTGGAGAACCTGGTGGACCACCTCCACGAAATGCATGAGATGGCTCGCGAGAACATGCAGAAGGTGAGCGACCGCATGAAGACCCGATACGACAGGCAAGCCAACAGCCAAGGGCTCCAGCAAGGTGACCTGGTCTGGTTGTACCGCCCTACCCGGACCAAGGGACGCTGCCCGAAGTTTCAGCAGCCATGGCAAGGACCGTACCGGGTGGTGAAGAGGATTAACGACGTATTCTACCGCATCCAGAAGGTTCCCCGAGGAAAGATATTGGTGGTACACCTGGATCGCCTGGCCCGCTACGATAGTGCTGTTCGGGACGACCAGCTTTGAGGAGGGAGCAGTGTCACCCAATTATCGGAAGGCACGACCAAGTGACGGCTGAGTGAGGGACGGGAGGCATTTAGCCCACGCCTACCCATTTATGTCGTGTCACAGAGAGGATGGTTAGAAGAGCATCACTAGCCATTATACTGTCTCTTTCCTCACTCTCTGACGTCTGGAACATTCGGGATGATTTTCCGGCCCGCGAAGCTTCTAGAAACAGCGATCTTCCTATATAAGGCCTGGACGAGTCAGTGGAGTTCTTGGCGAACAGCCGTGAGGAGCGCCGAGTTAGCGAACGGACTGGAAGACGGTGTACATGTATCAGGGGAGTTGTACGTAACTGTGAACGGGCAATGGACCTGTGACAGACGAACTGGTGGATTGTAATTGTGTGTGCCAAGTAATTCTATGTAATTGGCAAGTGTTCCAACTGTAATTCGGTGGAAATAAAGAACATTTTGAGTTTGTGCAATTGAACTTTTAATTTCACGAACCCCCAAAGTCACAATATCGACATAGAACGATACTTCAGAACATTTGCTGGATACTTTTTCGATACCTAGTGGTGATTCTGCAATTTCTGTTTTATTTTAAAGTCACCAAATATTACTGCCGCAAGTAGAACACTGCGAAGCCCGAGACTGTGGTACCTGCACAGTAACATTGTACAAGAAAATAACCGTGTGTCAACTGTCAGCTAACAGTTCCCAAGAAGAAATCACTACATATCTCAACGACAATTTGTCACCTCCTCTTTCTAGTATACTGGATTACTGGAAAACAAATTCAAAATGTCGAGAACTACAAATATTAGCCGCTAAATATTTGTGTCCTGCACTTGCAACAGTTTTGTCTGAAAGACTATTTAGCATAGCAAGACTCATATGTGACAGAAAAAGAAGTAGACTTGACACAAAAGGGTGAAAATGCTAGTATTTTTTAACAAAAAAGAATTATAAAAGTGGACTGTTTTCCTTTTAAATATCCAATGTAGAGTTAAATTAATTAAGAGTCGATTAATGACACAAAACAACACTTACTTTTAAATTTTCCCGGAACCGGTTTCTGAGGCCTTCCCTCTATCTTCAGCCGGACATCGACTTGTTCTCATTGGTGTAGCTGGCAATATTTTGCCATCGGTCTCCTCTGGTGGCGGTTCGAGGAACTTGCTGAACATATCTTTCTGGGGGATGTCGAAATTGAATACTTTGTTCCTATTTTTTGAAATAAAGAGTATTTACCATTTTTAGATCTAAAAATAATCAGAAATAGAAATAGAATAAACTTTGGCATTTACAGAAAAACAACACAGACAGACAACTACATAAAAGCTAATGGCTACAACCCAAGATCCCACAAACAGGCAATCTTCAATAGTTTAGCACACAGACTGGTAAACATCCCTCTCACAGCAGAAGAATACAAAATAGAATACAACAAAATTATTGAAATAGCACAGAAAAATGACTTTCCCAAATCACTAGTAGACAAAAAAGTGAACTTAGCAAATAAGAAGAAACTACTAAAGGAAACCACAACCCTCTCAGCTACAGAAACTAAAATGATCTTCAAAAAATTCACTTACCATCCATGGGCCTTTGATAAATTAAAAAAGTCTTCAAAAAACAAAACATTCAACTAGCTCCAGTGAACCATTACTCCTTAAAAAACCTAATTTGCTCAAACATCAAAGATGCCATTCCATCTAACAAAAAATCTGGTATATATCAAATTGAATGCTGTGATTTTAGTCAAATTTGTATTGGAAAAACCAAAAGAAATTTGGAAACAAGAGCAAAGGAACACTTTAGGAACATAAAATACAAACAATTAGAAAAATCAGCAGTTGCCACGCATTTTTGGGAAGAAAACCACAACATAAATCCAGAACCAAAATTACTAAAACATACAACAGGAAAACAAGAACTGTCCACATGGGAACAAATCTTTATTTAAAAGAATAGGAACAAAGTATTCAATTTCGACATCCCCCAGAAAGATCTGTTCAGCAAGTTCCTCGAACCACCACCAGAGGAGACCGAAGACAAAATATTGCCAGCTACACCAATGAGAACTAGTCGATGTCCGGCTGAAGATAGAGGGAAGGCCTCAGAAACCCGTTCCGGGAAAATTTAAAAGTGAGTGTTGTTTTGTGTCATTAATCGACTCCCAATTAATTTAATTTATACAACAACACTGTTTTCAACACTTCCATGAAAGGATTTATCCAATGTAGAGTTTAAAAAGAAGGGCACCAATAGCTTTAAGTTTTGTCTTAATAAATATGTGCACCTAATTAGTTTAATTGGCATTACACAGTTCTCCCTACATTCTATGTTGTATGAAACTAGAAATAGAAATGAATGTATCGATTATCGAACTATGGGAATCGAGAATCGAGAAAAGCGACCCATCCTTATTGCACTCCTTTCATACTCTCTACACGTCACAATATAGAGCAATAGTTAATTTCCACAAATTCAAAACATTGTTGAAACTGAAGCCTGTTTTGGATTGGATTTGCCAATACCCGACACCTGACATACAAACGTAAATACTTCATTAACAATTAGAAAGGGCAATAACAAAAGCAGAACTTATTTTGTTTGCACGTTTGTTTGCTTTCGCCGTTACAAGGCAGTGCTAAAATCACGTCAAGTTAAATGTGAATGTGCATTGTCATGATGTCTTAATATGGAACGCTTTCCAGTGCGTTACAAAACAGCTTTACTGATGTGTAACAAGAGAAAATAAATGTGTTCTAGCTAATTTCTAGTAAACATCGAGTAGTGAAAGGATTTATTAACGTCGTTATGACAATGACGACCTTCCGTTTACTGTTTCACAACTATACTTTTTACTGACTGAATAGTCAGCTTCCATATAGGAGAGGGTGTCGTAAAGTTTTAATTATCACCCTTTAAACATGAGATAGAGAGTTTGTGTTGATATTTGCTTGTTAGTACTTCTCTACGTAGTCACCATCCAGATTTACACATTTTTTCCAGCGTTTCTTGACCTTCGGAATACCTTGATTGTAGAAGTCTGCAAAATTCGCTTTAAATTACTCTTCCACTTCATTAATGACGTCATTTGTGTTGTCAAATCGGCGACCACGCAACGGATTCTTCATATCCGGGAACAAGAAAAGCTCACTTGGTGTGAGATCGGGCGAATAAGGCGGATGCTGTAAGGTATCAGAGCTACATTCCCTTGTTTTGTCAACTGCAACTTCAGATGAATGAGCTGGTGCATTGTCAGACAGAAGAGGAACAACTTTGGAGAGTATACCGCGTCGTTTCTTAATCAGAGCTGCTTGTAACTTGTCCAGAAGATTGCAGTAGTATCTGTCAGTGATGGTTTGACCCTTGGCAAGATAATCTGTAAGGATGACTCCACGACAGTCCCAGAAAACTGAAAACATGACCTCCCAAGCTGACTTTTGCGGCTTTGCCTTTTTGAGAGGGGGGAATCGACATGTTTCCATTCCAGGCTCATGTTTTTTGTCTCTGGATCATACTGGTAGACCAGGATTTATACATGGTTACCAGATGATAAAAGAAACTCATCTTCATCCTGTTCCAACAGCATCAACATCTGTCTTGAAATGTCACGCCGTGTTTGCTTTTGGAAAGGGGTTAGCAAACGTGGTACCCACCGTACAGACACCTTAGACATGTGCAGTTCGTCCACACACTACCATAACTAAGATGTGTCTCATTCATGATCATTTGGATCGTTGCTCGTCTGTCTTCCAGTATTAAACACTCCACTTTCTTCACTGTGACAGCTGACGGTCTACCAGCTCCTGGCTCATCTGTCAGGGACATGTGACCAGTTTCAAAATTCCTTTTCGACCTCACAATAATGTCATACGATGGGCAATCATTTCCATAAACAGCCGTCATCTCATCATGGATTTCCGGACAGTTTTGTCCTTAAAATGCAGGAACTTGATCACACTACGAGCCTCAATTTTCTCCATCTTACACCTCAGTCACTTCTGGCGCTCACTGTAAAAAAACAAAAGGACCCAAATCATTGAAACTGCCAATATTATGGTCCGAGGGATCAATGATGACACTTAACAATTTTCATCAGTCTAACATAAAAACTACAGGGTGATAATTAAAATTTAGGACACCCCTCGTACATGTAATTTGAAATTAAAAATCTGAAATATATAATATTTTAACAAAAGTCGTTACAGCCATTTTTTATAAAATCAAAATGTTCCAAAAATATTGCACGTAAATGGGAATTTCTTTAGAAATATCGTGTTACGTCCTTGGAAGTGTGGATTTAGTCTCTAAAAGTCTTAAAGCATATGTTTTCGAAAATCTGGATATTGCTATCTCCCTCAGATACTGTAGGTGTGTAGTAAAAATAGTGATAAGGTTTAAGCAATAAAGATTTCGCAATGTTGGATATAGTACCGTCACTAACATTAAATGGGTGATAATCTGATTAAGTAAAATTTAGTATCGTTGAACTTCTCTTCAAAATGTCTAGAAGGAATTTTGTTTTAGAGACAGTTGGTAGTGGTTTTGGATGAAAATGTGGATTTTGTTTAGCTTGATACAAATCTACATAGTTTGGAGAACATGTCCATTATAAAATTTTGTGTGTTTGTGGGAATTAAGTGTATTTAAATATGGCGTCCAGGCTATCACGCCACCCTTTTACTCTTGATTTGCTCTTCTCCTTATAACAAGCAGAGTTGTTTAGGGGATGGAGACTCCAAACGTTTTCTAAGGGTAGAACAAGCCAATATATATGGACAAGGGGTGCAATTGAAAAAGCTACAGTGTATTGTACACGTACAAAAGGAATGGGCAGAAGACTTACAGAAAAGAGAAATAATATGAAGGGGTACATGGTTTTACGCAAAACCCAAACGAGAGAATCAATCACCTAGTCCGGGAAAGAGTTACAAAATCTGTGTATGTGGGCAGTAAAACTCTTAAATTTGGTGTAATGGATGCTGTGATATGTTTTAATGATGATGCTACTGAAAGGAGAACTGTATTTAGGAAAATTGGACTGGAACCAGGTTTTAATTTTGACTGTGCCTTTGAAAACATTGACGCATCAAGAGTAAAAGAAGCAGAAAAACAAGTGCAGAAAGTGTCTAAGGAAGTAAGATGAAAGGTGAAAAGACGAGGAGAGAGGAGGCTGAGACAACTGGGTGTGGGGATTAATGACCAGGCATATTTTGAATTTTGGCTATGTTACATATAAACACATTATCTTCTTTTATCATTTTCCGTAACTTTTTTTCTTTAAACTTTAACTACACTTTTATAGAAAACAACGAGGTACGTCCAGAAAGTAAGTTCTGTTTGGTGATAAAATTAAATTGTCCGTGCTAGGGGTCCTGGATTCGATTCCCGGCGGTGAGGGTGGGAATTTTTCTCCGTCCAAGATAATTCCCCATCTTCCACAGAGTTTGGAAGTATGAATGAGAGTGTGAATGTGTGACTGATGTAATGATTAAAAAAAAAAAAAAAAAGATAACGAGTTAACACCTTCGGTATGTTCCAAAGGAGAACGGCCGCCGATATGACCATTGCAGTTAAAGGCGGGGTATAAATGGAACAAAAAAAATTAAATTGTGTACAGATACACAAAAATTATTTATTGCACAAAATTCTACAACTCTTAAACTACTTTTCCACATAACTGCCGAAATTTTGCAGGCATTTGTCATAGCGAGGCACAACTTTTTGTATACCTTCTTCATAAAAGTTTGCTGTCTGTGTCTTCAACCAGTTGGAAACATTTTCTTTCAGCTCTTCGTCATTGTTGAAGTGTTGACCGCCAAGGAAAGATTTGAGATGCAAAAAGAGATGAAAATCGCTAGGAGCGTGGTCAGGGCTGTACGGGGGGTTGTCAAACACGTCCCAGCCAAATCCCTGTAGGATGTTTTTCGTCGCATTTGCAGCATGTGGTCGTGCGTTGTCGTGAAGAAACACAACATCTTTTGACAGCATTCCTCGGCGCTTATTCTGTATTGCGCGGCGCAATTTCTTAAGTGTCTCGCAATAAACATCTGCTTTCATTCTTTGACCACGTGGTAAGGAATCAATGAGTAAGATGCGTTTCCTGTCCCAGAACACTTCCCGTAGGGGAGGGGATTCGTCCCTTTCAGCTGCCGTGGTGCGGGCGCTGCGGACCCTTAACACTCGTGGTACCTCTGACATTACTAGAGGAACCTCGGACCGAACATGCCGAGCCCCTCCCTCTGGGGGCTGTTCGGATTGGGTTGGACTCGAGGGGGTAGTTTCCCGCCACCCACGGGTAATTGGGTACCTCCGGCTGGGCTCCGGCCGCCCGGAGGGGGTAGAGGGTTGCCCCAAAAGTCCCGGGTGCTAGCCTGCAGTGCTAGTAGCTGGTGTGCTAGATCACCGGCGGCCCCACCGAGGTTATTTGGTAGCCGGTTCATTAAGGACTGGTGCGTAAGTGGCGTATCCACTTCCGTCCTGTTTGCCGTGTGTAGACGGGGGGGCAGCTTATAAAATAGGTGCTGTCCTAATGGAAATAACAGATGAGGCCCGGGTTCCCAGTCCTACGGGGCTGGGGCTTATGGGAAGTAGACCTCGGTGAGTATGTACCAGAACACTGTGCACATCATTTTTCGAGTTGTCAATATTTGTTTCGGCCTAACCTTTGCTGGGGATGAGGTGTGCCTCCATTCCATTGATTGGCGCTTACTTCAGGGGTGTCGTAAGAAACCCAAGCTTCATCCCCTGTGACTATCTGTGTCAGAAATTCTTCACCGCCTTCATCATAACGGGTCAAAAACTGAAGTGCATTACCCATCCGTATTGTTTTGAGTTGCTCAGTAAGAATCTTTGGCATCCCACGTGGGCAAAGTTTCCGAAATTTCAGTTTTTCGGTAACAATTTCATGAATTAGTGATCGTGAGATTTGGGGAAATTTCATAGCAAGAACACTAATTGTACACTTGCTGTTTTCCTGGATTTTTTTCATCAATCGCGTGAACCAGTGCTTCTGTAAGCAAAGATGGACGCCCATTTCGTTCTTCATCGTGCACTTCACTACGTGCTTCATTGAACTGTCGGGCCCATCTTCTCACCATTGTATCACTCAACGCGTTTTGTCCGTAAACATCGCAAATTCCAATTGGTTTCACTTTCCTGGCATTGAGAAAACGAATCACAGATCTGATTTCACAAGCGGCGGGATTTTCAGTCAACACCGACATTGTAAACAAGCACAACAAAGCGTACGAGGCTGACAGCGATCTCACAACGGCACACGTTTCTTCTCCTTGATACAGAGCGTCTACCGCGCATGTGCGGAGCTGCGATCGCAGCGCTGCAGTGGAGATAAATTGAAATAGAAGTTACTTTCTGGACGCCCCTTGTATAATATAGCTTTTAATTTTTTAGAATATACTGCTTTGAACAGGCGGTGAATGCTTCATATGCTACACTTTCATGAAATTCCTCAAAAATATTTTCGTATATAAAAAACTGAAAAATAGAGAGTACATTATTATTTATTGTTCAATTTATATTATTGATTCAAATGTCTTAATGGTTCACCAGCTATGTTTAACGGCATGTTTGTAAAGTGATAACAAAGTTTGAAATGTCTTACTTTAAATGTTTAAGAGGAAAAGGCACCTAAAGAAGAAAATGCGTCAAAATTTTTGAAAATGTTATGTTTGTTGGAATATCAATATAGGAAAGATTATTAACTTTATTTATAATTTTATTATGTTTTCTGAATTAGAAGAGACTGATATATAATTGGTAAAAGTTTCAATATGTTAGATTGCATAGCTTTCAAGAAACACTACGATATATTTCATTGAAATTCTACATAGAAATTGCTACTGTGACGCTACCAAGTGTCCTTTAGGTCCACTTCAGCAAGGATATGCAGCTTCTTTTCTCAATATTCAACAACTTGCTGATTATGTACAGAAACAAATATATGTTAAAATTTACACAGATAGCAGAAACCTGAACTGAACAAACAATCTTCAACTTTTAGACTACTTAGCTTGATATAATATTATCTAAAACGAGTTTCTGATTCACAGGAAACATACTGTTGCTATGAATATCAACAAAACACTCACGAACTATGATATACTGTAGTGCGTCATTTGTTAACCAGCTTTTAGCTAAAACGTAGAAACAAAATGTATTGTGAAAATAGCCATCGGTTGAGACATAAATATCTCTACTAATCCCAGATTTATTTCACAATTTCATTTGCGTGTACTGCTATTTGTTAAGAATGGAATTAATAATTAACAAAGGTACATAATAAGAAACGTACTTCTACTAAAAAAGAAACACAAAATGCAAAATGGATTTTCCTGTAAAGTAGTTCATTTTAAAAAGTTCAAGAGAAAAATTCGCACGTGGAATACAAGTAAAGAAAGGCAGTTTTGTTTCAAAGGTTTGTTTATTATTTACTATTCAAGAATAGCCTTATAACCTTTTATTACCCTGACGTCTGTAAGGTCGGTCGTAAACGTGTCGTAAAATTTACGATGTGTTCCAAAGGTCAATAACGTTCATGTACGAAAGCACTAATCGAATGAAACTGCTGAACAGAAGTATTATTATAATCAAGGATAAATATAAACGTTGCCTCGTACTTCTCTACTGAAACTGTGATTGCAACCCTACAAACTTCCCTGGACATTTTCCTGCACTGGTTATCTCGCTGGCGTGTCGCACTTAAACGAAACAAATGCCTTCCTAAGCTTTTCACCTTGCGCAGGCCTGCTGCTCCGGCAAATATACGATTCTGTAACACTGAAGTCCCCTGGTTATCTTAAGATTGTGCAGTCAAATATCTTGGCGTCCATCTTGATCGTCGGCTGACATGGAGTACACATATCAAAAGCAAACTAAATCAAGCCTATGCTCGTCTTTACAAGTTGTATCCCATCCTCAACCGCAAATCCTCTTTACGAGTCTGGGCAATTACGGTTGCGGGCTATGTAGCATGCCTTGGCATCCGACGTATGCACCCTTTTGTGATACCTCCTTTGACGCCCGTTATAGCAACACCCGCCTGAGTCCAAAGCCGCCAGGATTTAGCTTCCCGGAGCTTCTTAGGTGCCCTGCCCTTGAGCTGCCTAGAATGCTTCCTAGGGGTGAGCGAGTGCACCCTCCATGGTTGCGTGCTGCGCCTTACGTAGATCTGGGTCTGACGGTGCACAGGAAATCTACAACGCCCACGAGTAGCATCCGTAGTTTATTTTTAGAGTTTTTATCGGGATATCAAGCTTTTTAAGTCCTTTATACTGACGGGTCCAAGAGCTCTGCTGGTGTTGGATGTGCGTATGTCCAGGGGTCCGAACGCCTTACATTCGGTCTCCATGGCAGTACTTCCGTCTACACTGCGGAGCTCCATGCAATATACCGAGCCATTTTATATGTTCGCCGCAGCAGGTTGGGTGACTGCCTTATCCTCAGTGATTCGCTGAGCGCCCTTCAGAGCCTTCGTGAGCTGTACAACCACCATCCTCTTGTACAGCGTATCCAGGACGCCCTCCACGTTCTGCACGCCACTGGCGCTAGCGTGGTTTGTGCATGGGTTCCTGGTCACGTTGGCTTGCGTGGAAATGAACTTGCGGATTCGGCAGCGAAGGAGGCAGCGATAAAACCCAGTTGTACCATACCGTACGTTACAGCGGAAAACTTTGGACTTGTTATCCGTAGGGCGGCGCTCTCGTGCTGGTGCGATGAGTGGTCCGCTCTGCGTGGCAACAGGCTTCGAATGGTGAAGGAGCTTCCGCTCAACTGGGTGACCTCCTGTCGCCTTTCTCGGCGGGAGGAGATTACTTTAGCTCGGTTGCGCATTGGACATTGTTATTTTAGCCATAGCTTTTTATTGAATAGGACCCCGGTTCCCATTTTTCCACTGTGCAGTGCTGACCTGACGGTCCGTCACTTGCTTTTAGATTGTTTTAGCTTGGCACGTCTCCGCAGGTCTCTCCAGCCGCCGGCCAGCTTGGCGGAGGTCCTCGCGGATGACAAAACGACGGTGGGCAAAGTTTTAGCATTTGTTTTAGCTGTGGGTTTTAGAATTTAATCCCAAGTAGCTTGGTTTTTTTTTTTTTTTTTTTTTTTTTAAGCCATTTTAACCTTATTCTGGTTTTATGGTTTTAACTTCTATTTCAAACTAGGCCTCCTAGTCATGGCGGTGTTTTTACCTTGGTTTTATTTGATTGTGTGGTCTTCTAGTGTTTTAGACTTTTATTTAGCTTTTGACCCACTTGTTTTTAAGGGCGCTGATGACCCAGATGTTGAGCGCCCTAAAACACAATCAGCATCATCTTTACGAGTCGAATGTACTCTGCTACTATACAAGAGTATTCTACGAGCACTTCTTCTATATGCCAGTCCTGTATGGGGACGTGCTTCACCAACTCCAGGTGTTTCAAAACAGGATATTACGACCGTCTGTGAACGCCCCGTGGTACATCCGGAATGCACAGCTGCATAGAGAATTGGACATAGTGAGCATTAATGAGTACATCTCTACAACGACAAGCAGATTCTTTGCTCACCTTCCTTATGTATCAGGTGCTTTATTCTTCCAACTGGGACGTCGCCTTGATGCTGCACCAAGACTGAAGGCACGCTTGCCACAGGAAATATTATTTCTATAATGTTTATCTATTCTTTAACGAAGAAGTTATTTAATTTATGCTCACACTAATCAGACCAGTTTGCTTGATGATTCTAATATGAACATCCTCTATCCGTGTATACTTTAATTTTATTATTTATGGTTCAAATGAATGGTTCAAATCCTACTTAACACACCGTCAACAGGTTGTAGAAATTACAAAAGTAGATGAAAAAACAAATGACCTTCATACCTCACAGTCCCTCAAAAGATCTATAACATATGGTATTCCACAAGGATCAATTCTCGGACCAGTACTTTTTCTGATATACATAAATGATCTACAGTGTTTTATCAATAATTGTAATTTAACTTCTTTTGCTGATGATACCAGTATTTTTCTAACCGGGCCAAATTTCTATTCTCTAGATGATAATATAAAACTGGTAACAAATCAACTAATCAAGTGGTTTGAAGCAAACAGATTAGTAATAAATGCAGAAAAGACAGTGGATATTTCTTTTCAAAATATACATGGTATCCAAAATAGTGGCCCTAATATAATACTAAATGATAAATATATTGGTTACTCTGAAATCACAAATCTCCTTGGTCTACATCTAGATAAAAACTTGAAGTGGAATATTCAGATTAACGAAATTTCTAAAAAAAACTTAGCAAATTGTGTTTCCCCTGTTTATACTGTCTAAGGTAATGAATAGAGAAGCACTTTTATCCCTGTACTATGCATACTTTCACTGTATCATTTCTTATGGTATAATACTATGGGGAAACTGCGAAAAAGCGATTACCATATTTAGATTACAAAAGAGAGCTATATGTACCATACTAAAGGTAAACAAAAGAACTAGTTGCAGAACACTTTTACAAGAATTAAAAATATTGCCTCTACCTTGCTTGTATATCCAAGAAATAGTAACCTTTGTTAAATTAAATATCCATTTATACTCCACTAATACACAAACACATACTCATGATACTTGAAGAAAAGAGCAAATAAGTATAATCCCCCATAACACCAGTTTGTTTGGTAAAACCTTTATATATACTGGACTTTGCCTTTATAACGGCCTACCTGAACACCTAAAGAGCATATCTGCACTTCCTAAATTTAAATGCTGTGTGAAAAAGTTCCTGTTAGAACATTGTTTTTTATAGTATAGGTGAATTTTTTGAATATGTCAACTACAGATAAATTGTTATATTGTACATACAGTTTCTGAATTTTCATTTCTAAACTTGTGTTGTGTATATGTTTATTGTATAATTTTTAGTTATGAGTACTTGACGTGTCCTATATCATGTACTATGATCAAAAGGATGAATAAATACAAATACAAATATATGATGTATATAGCTCCACAATTTGTATAGCACCAACTGTGCTCAGCAATTGAAATAAAAATTCAGCAAAAACAACAAAAAGGATAAATATTTTGCAAATTTGTTATGCTGAGCAAACCCAAATGGTTTGTTTATTCTTAAAATCTATAAAGAGTTGTCCATTACTCATTGTTGAATGAATTTTCCGCCAAAAGTTGCTTGTTCCATTTATACTCGGCCTTTAACTGCAATGGTCATATCGGCGGCCGTTCTCCTTTGGAACATATCGAAGGTGTTAACTCGTTATCTTTGGTTTTTAATCATTAGATCACGCACACATTCACACTCATTCATACTTCCAGACTCTGGGGAAGATGGGGAATTATCTTGTCGGAGAAAAATCCCCACCCCCACCGCCGGGAATCGAACCCGGGACCCCTAGCACGGCAGGCAGGTGCTCCACCGAAAAAAGAGTTTTTTGGAAGGGATGCTAAAATGATTACGCAACTGACGGTACATTCTAGAAATGTAACAGTAGATGACGAAAATAAATGATGCATAAATATACCTGCATAAAAAAGCGAATTGAGCATTCATCCAAGCAATCCTTGACACCTGATTTGTATGGCAGTGTCACTAATATTATGCAACAAATCCAAACGGTGTATCCTTTTATACTACTTCCAATTGATCACTTCATAGAGCTAGATAATAATTATTACCAACAAAGAGAACAATGCGTTCGTGTACTTCCGTAATATTTTTAAATAAATCTTATTATATACGGAGTGAAATCGATACCCATATGAATCTTCTATGTACATCCAATTGTATTTCTCTTCAAAAGCCCCTCAGACGTAATATTCAAAAACTATAATCTAGTAGGTAATTCTCTTTCTTTCTCTGTTTCCTACTTTCTTTCTCTCTCCCACATACATTACAGATATAATTTTTGAAACATGCAGTTTTATCCAGAATATGACGAACGCATTTGACAAAGTTTAAGTTTTAGGTTTTAACACTAATTTAAGAGAAAGTTTGCTGTAACTAATATTAACTCCCAAACAATTTATTCCAGATCTTCTCGGGAAACAAGTCAGTTGAAAACACGATTTGAAATCGACGTTTCGGGAGCGTACACCACTCCCGTCATCAGGATATTTATTAAAGGATATAACCACAAAATGAATTACTGGCTATAACACAAATATCAATAAAGACAAAACATTACCAATAATAGCAATATTGAACAAAAGACTGTTTTCAGTAAATTAAATACCAGGTCTGGAGATGGCGTTAGTATAGAAAATTTTGTCAAAGAAACGTAACTACTTAACTTGATTATCAAGCTGTATTGATCTTTGCTTCTTAAATCGACGGATTTCCATTTTAAGGCTTTTTTTGTAATTTTACGTCCTCCAACGTTAAGTCATATCGGACGGTGAATGAAATGGGTGAAATGATGCGCAAATGTGTCCAGGGTCCATGGAACTTAGAAGGATAAGGGAAAACCCCGGAAAAACCTTATCTTGGTAACTCACCCTGACCGAGATTCGAACTCGGGACCTCTTGAACGTCAGGCAGACATGCTACCATCTACGCTACCGAGGCGGGCGCCGGTTTCCAAGAGGAGTTGAACTGAAATCCAGCATCACGATTAAGCGTGCTCCTCTCGGAGGAAATGGCCAAAGCCTCCTTAACTCTCTTCTCCCAGTAACTGTTGTATTATGTCAAGATGGACGTCTCATGAAAGTTGACTCTATGGACGTTATCAAAGCAATTTTCTGCGAGTCCAGACATCTCAGGTTGTATTAAACGAATGCTCCGTTCATGTTCGTTTATTCTAGTAGTGATGGACCTTCCGGTTTGTCCTATATACGGTGTCCCACATTCACAGGGAATGCGAGAAAATCTGGAATATATTCGTCACCAGGAAAGCTTCAGGTCTTACTCCCAAACAATTTATTTCACATATATTTTCAATTTATATGGAATTTTCAACTATATTAAATTCATTCATCAGAAATCGTTGCACCTCAAGACTCGGTTCTGAATACCATTTAGAGATATGCACTATTACAGCACACTTACCAGTGGAATTACTATATATATACTGTGTTATTTCAACCTCTTCTGTATATTTTTCATTAAACTTGTATTTATATACTTATAAATACCTAATACCTCCTTTCAAAAAACCCTCCTCTATAGTAATCCGTAACCTTGCATCCCATTCGTATTACACTCAGTTTAGAATATTCCATACGAGTTTTTATATTCTTTTCTGACCAAGAGCATCCACTTCTCTCGGAGAAAGGATGTACATAGGCTAAAAAATCATTTTATTTATATTTATCTATTCAAAAACTATTAAAAATTCTTCGCATCACAAAAAGTAAAATGGTGTGAATGCTGATTAGCAATTGAAACTCCTGTAATTCTAGATAGATAGTTCTGGAAATGTTTCAGTGAAACATTAATAAAACTGTCTAAAATATGTTTATCCAACACTTACTTGTAAAGTTGTACTTTAATAATACAAATTAACCTACTAAAGAACACTTTAGGACACTTCAAGTATAATATTTACTGTAGTTTTAACATTTAATAATGAAATATAACTGTGTAACTACAGCTACAACTTTTATTCATTCATAATTAACAAATATTCTGCTATATGTTCCCATTCTACTGGCAATACACTTATTTCCCTAGAAACGACTAGCTAACATCGATTCTCTCACATTGTTACATATTTGCCAACGATGTTTGTGACACACATCCAGCCGGCCTTGGTCTAAAAAAATAGCCCTATATACCAGAAAATAAAATTATGAATAATTTTCCTATTTTATCATAGTTTAATTAAGAAAGATTAAAGCCTTTTTAATGATTAGGGTAATTGTTGGATAAAACATTGTATGGTTACTAATGAATCAAGGCTTATTTATACAATCGCGGAAATTAATACACCTTCCACTCGTGAATAAAATACTTTTTGGTTTGCTATAACTATTAATTAATCCTGTGAGTCCCTTTACCAATTAATAAATACGAAATTTAAATACAGTAAAATTTGCACTGCATTGTACATACTTTGATTTTTCACCTTTGAGCCTAAGAGATTATTACTTTAGTTAATTGACCGAAATTAATCATTTCTCCACACTAGCCGTTTATAGGCTAAGGTTTTTTGATGAATAGAGTCAACATGAAAAATTCAATACCATGGCCGGGATTTGAAACACGGATCTTCCGGTTTCCGTCCAGTCGCTCTAACCCATTGAGCTACCATGGTCAACGTTCCTGACATTAAATTCTCCAGTTGACTCGTATATTTCCCCGGTAGACCACTAGGGGCTCTCGCATTCGAGATACACCGTTTGTGACGACTTACTGTCAAAAGTACTTGAGTCCCAGGCTTCATCATTTAACTCTTATTATTTTAGTTAATTTATGGAAATTAATCATTTCTCCACACCAGTCGTATATAGGCTATGGTTTTTGATGGATTTTTGATGGGATTATTACTTTGTCACCTATTAAGAGGTACCTGTATTCAATTCAAAAATAAAAATTAACCGAATAAATGCCCAACATCTTTAAGTATGCCAGGCCAAAAAATTTCAAGAAAGGTTCCTAACCTATACATGAAAAGTATTTTGTTGGTTAGTAAAATATTTTCTTAACACAATATCGTTACTTCTTTCAGGTAAACAATTTATTGCACTGTTTTGTGATGCCAATAGACAATAACCTAAACACTGAGGTGGCAGTTATTACATTTCTGGTAACTTTGTCACAATTTACATAAGTAATTACTTAGTTTGTTCAGTGACCACTTTATCTCCTCAAGGTCTGGCTCAAGAATATTTCTACTCTATCGTAACTTATCTTTAGAGTTACTCAGAGCTTACGATAAACCTGGCTGACGTCAAGAAATTGCTATTTCCGTCTCTGAGTTAAACATAATTAGTTATTTTTTGGCTTCTGCTTAATGTTTGTCATTGTACTTGATCAAGAAAGTGCGTTACAGAACTGATCTTTCGTCAAGCTTCTCTCCTTTCGCTACTAGCGATCTGGATCATTGATGTTCAACCAGCGAACCGCGACATCGAAACTTTCCACCAAATTTTGAGAGGAAAAAAGTATTCTATTGTTTCGTAACACATTTAGCTATGCACGAATCAGTCGTTAGTTGAAGAGGCCGAAAGTAAATATATTTATTCTTTGAATATAACGTGTGTATTTGTATATCTGTGAGCACAGTACAGTAGAACCTCGTTTACCCTAATCAACTGGGAACACGGCCGATCCGAGTTAACGAAAATCCGGCTTATCCGAAGAATGACGGAAAAACGATAAAGAAACATGTAATAAAAGATGACGATAGAGCAGTTTGATGGAATGAATGGCAAAGGTAACCGGAGAAAATCTACCCACATGCTCACATACGATCCTCTGGGATTAAATACAGAGTCAGTTTCGTGTGAAAGAAGTGGTCAAACCACCTGGAAACATGAAAAAGTTAAATGTCATGTGTAGGATTCGAACCATGGGTCTTCCGAATTCCATACAGTTTCTTTTATCATTGTAAGATATTAATTCCCCAATTAAGTAAGTACTTTAACTGCTAGGTTTCATAGTTAAACAAACTATTAGGTCAATGAATGGTAATTGTTTGTTCTTCCATACTTAGGCTGTGTAGGACAAGGTTGAAAACTTGGAATCAGACTGAAAAATTCAAAGCCATAGCTAATCCGTCCGGTTCTTTAAACAAATGGGTTACCATGACAACCTGCCGGCACGACATTAAACTGCCTAACTCTCGCTTTCCCCACCAGGAAATCTCAAATTCATTTTTACATGCCAAATGGCATTTACAAGGTTGTAAGTGCTTTATACCTTTACCAACCATTAAGTCCAATGGTCATACAGAGTGATTTATATGCAACTGACATATTTCTTTCTTTAATTATTCCGTTGGAAGTTAATTCAGTGACCCAGTTTTAGCACCAAATTAAGAAGAATGTTCTGGAGATTCGATTCCTTGTCACTAGATGCGCAGATGTTTATGTTTTAATCCTAATTGCTATTGTTGGCAGCTGGTTTGGACATTTTGTTCTAGGTAACGTGACATTAAATCAACGACTGTTCCTTGCGCACCAATACTGGATTACGAATTCAATTACAGCTACTCAAAGGACATACCAGAGAGAATTTGGTATCCGCAGTCATCCCAAAAGAAACACAATACTGTGCCAATGGTAAACAAATTGGAAACAACTGGATCTCTGGTGAGTGTATGCGTCGTCCATCTAGGTCACCAAGGCGGCCCAGGTTCGATCTCAGGCGACCGCAAAGTGAGGTTTGTGGTGGACAACACGGCGCTGGGCCGGGTTTTCTCCGGGACCTCCGGTTTCCCCCGCCATCTCATTCCACCGGTGCTCCATCTTCATCTCATGTATCATCAATGTCATCGCCTGCGGTGCCTTATGTAGTAAAAGCGGGCGTTAAACACTAGACATTTTCATCTAGGCTTCCCATGGTTGTTGTTGACGTAAGAGCACGAATGAAGCAGTCACCCAAAAAATCATTAAGACGTTTGTCGCAGGAGACAGGGTACACCTACTCAATGTGTCAGCTACGAAAAGTGCAGACCTAAAGCCATATAGGGTTACCTCTGTTCATCAGTTACACGAACCAGATAAGGATAAAAGATTGAGTTATTGTGGTTGGTTTCAGACGTTCATTGTGCAAAATCCTGCCATATTGTCCATCACATGGTTCACAGATGAAAAATGGTTCCAATTATCCGGTTATGTGAGCTCACAGAGCTCAAGTCATTGGGACATCAAAAATCGACGTCATCCATGTAGCACCTATGTACTCGGTTAAAGTCAGGGTTTGGTGTGCAATATCCGCACAGAGAATAGTGGGACCAATATTTTTAACCAGACTGTGAATACTGCAGAGTACCGACTGATTTTTATTGAGTTTGTTGAGCAACTGGACGATGTAGAGCTCAGCCAAGGACACTTCCAGCAAGATGGCACTACATGCCATACATCAAATGAATCCATGGAAGTAATTGCAAGTTTCTTTGACGACCGGATAATTTCCAGGAGCCTGTGGCCCCCGAGATCTCCGGATTTGACATCGTCGAACTTATTTCTATGGGGTTACTTAAAAATCAGGGTTTATCCACACGTCCTCAGACACTGGATGATCTGAAGCACAATATTACACAGGAGATTCAAGTTACTGACAACAGAGTCCTCCAACGAGTGGCCAGTAACATGGAACGACGTGTTGAGTTGTGCCTTATACAGGATGGAGGAAATTTTCAACATTTGCTATAGAAGTAAATAATTTCCCAAAATTCCTCTATATATTACGTATAATAAGTTGTCGCTAGCACAATTCATCTTGAAACAATTAATGAAAGAAATTTGTCAGTTCTATATCACTCATTCTGTAGATTGTAGATATTTAAATTAAATGGGTACAACGTTAAACCCTTCACCATGAAGATATAAAGCTTGGAGTCTAGCAAAGCAGCAAATCTGATACGTTGAATTCATGTCACTTTACTTTTAATTAAGCTATAATAAAATAATAAAATTATTTGTAATTTTATGGATTATAGGGCTATTTAGACTAAAGTCGGCGTTGGCTAATTTCTAATATATGAGAGAGTCGATGTTGGCTAGTTGTTTTAATTGCTCTACGGTTTGAATAACAACTTACAGCAATTGATTCAGTGATTTATTTATACTAGAAAACGTTTAATAGAACTTTATTGAAAGAAGAAGTTGTAGCTGTACTTACATATTTACATTTCATTACTAAATGTTAAAACTACAATAAATATTATACTTGAAATGTATGCCTAGTGATTGTATTTTATTTACTCAGTGGTAGAGGTGAAATTTGATCCATCCTTAATATTAGAGTGTTACTTTAGTAGGCTAATTTATATTAACAACTTTACAAGTAAGTATCGGATAAAATATATAATATTTTGTTTGTTAATAGCGCTGTCAATTGCCAGAATTATATCAACGCCGGTGTGCAGTAATTTCGATCAGTAACAGTTCTTTCACATGTCAATAAATCTAGTCACGTGAGGCTGTTGTTTTGAGCACACTTGAAAGCAGTCTCTCTGGCTTTGAACTCATGATCTTGGGATCAATAGTCCAGCGCCTAACCAACTGAATCACCCAGATCGATGAGCAAACAGAACGGATTATCAGTGTCATCACTTGGTCACTAGATCTTAAAAGACTTGACGTATCAAATTTCTTGAGGGTCGTATAGATTGCATTTTTACATCCTGGAAAGAAGAGCAAAGGAGACTAACGTAATACCACGCTTAGTGACGGAAAATAACCCAAAACCCTCCAAATGACGTAGGTTATAAAAAGCGTATCAATTCAAGGCATCTATTAACCATACATTCTTCTATTCTGCTTATAAGCACTTAGAGAAATTATGCGAGAACTGCATCAAATTACATTAACAAGTTATTGCATCCGCTTTGAAATAATGTTACATTCTAGAGGACGTTGGAAATTACAATGTTTAACTGAAAGAAGATGAGTTCATCAACGCTACCCAAAAATTACTCAAGGTCAAGCTTTTTAAAGAACACTTCATTGTCTCTTGAATGTAATTAAGTCACTTCAAACTTAAAATGGTAAGGAACTACGAAATGTTTCATACAGGAAAAAAAGACACAAGAGCATCGCTTTGATCATAAAACAGTCGAAGGTGCTTTCTAACAGCGTCTTGTTATTATGTTCGTATCAGAGTGATAATGTTATTTGATGTCACTGAAAGTCATTTTATTTAACCCAGAACCGATTGACTTCTGTACTTTATGAAAGTTAAGCTCACATAATATCGAATTATTTTTAAGCTAGGATTTTCAAACGCAAAAGAGCATTTTTAAGTGCTATATATTGCACACGATTTCTCTCGGACGTTCAGAAAAAATTTTATACGTTATAATAGCTTTCAACTGTATGTATTCTGGCATTTATAACAAGAAACGCAGTTTGAATCTTAAGAATAGTTACGGTGCTAATAAGAGTACATTTCTATTTAAATGTTTAACCTGTAGAACAGAATAAAACGAAATAAAAGCATTCTTTATCCCCGTTCTAGAAATATGTAATTTAAATATGTAATTTATGTTATGTTATTCATTTGGGAAAAAGCAAATCATGGCCCAGTGGTCAGTGTTTTGGTTTCTCAATCCTTAGGCGCCGAGTTCGATTTTCAAGCTATGAGGAGGAATTTTTAAAAATAATAGTACTGTCACCCTGGCGGTAGACTCGCGAAGCCGATGAATAAATGATGGCCGGTGGAGATTAGGAAAACTTCGGAGGCGATCGTTACCGGAAGCGAGAGACAGTTGAGTGTGTGTTTGAAAAATAAACAGTTTTTGAGGTGATCTAGCAATTTTGTAATTAAAAACGGTGTATTGCTAGGAAAATAAAGTGTAGTTTTTGTGTTTGAAGCCTCGACTTTTGATTTTCACGAACCCACAAAGTCACAACTGGTGTCAGAAGTGGAACATACGACAGTGGAAGCTGCATTGGCAAAGATTTTAGAGAAAATGGAAGAAATGAAGAAGGCAAATGAAAACCTCGCTGCAAAAACAGAAGTGGCAAATAACAACCTGGCGCGGAGTTGAAACAAATAAAGACCGAATTGACCACAGAAATGAAGGCAGCGAACGACAGCCTGGCCACGGAGATGAAAGCGGCAAACGAGGCCCTTGCCGTGAAGTTTGAAGAACAGTTGGCCGGCGTGAGGGATAACGTGACGGAGCTGGGCAAGCGGATGGGCCAAGTGGACGAGCGCGTCGAGGACCTGGCGAGCCGCGTTGACGACCTGGAGGGAAAGGCCGACAGCAGCGTCAAGTCCCTGAACGACATAGTAGAGGACGTCGTCGGCAGGAAACTGAAGGATTTGAAGGCCGACGCGCCGGGACGCGACACAACATCTGCGCGCGTCAAACCGCCGAAATATGACGGCGCGTCAACATTTGAGGTCTTCCGCCGCCAGTTCGACACAGTGACCAAGCACAACAGATGGTCACCGGAGGAGGAGGCCACATAGCTAATAGCCAGCCTCCAGGGACGTGCCGCGAAAGTCCTAAACGCGGTGCAGACAACGGCGGCGCACAAGGACATCTGGGAGGCCCTGGAGAATCGTTTCGGGAACCACCGCTTAGCTGCAGCGTACCGCAGCCAACTAAAGGCAAGGTCACAGCAGCCGGGGGAGACGCTGCAGGAGTTCGCCATAGCGATTGAGCAGCTAGCTGACAAGGCCTTGCTTGACCTGCCACTGGAGTTCGTATCCCGGGAAGCCGCCTACAACTTTTTGACGGGGTACGGGACACGGAGATTCGTCAGCGCCTAATGCTTGGCGATTATAAAACCATCCACGAGGTGCTGACAGTGGTATTAAGGATGGAGGCGGCCAAGGTAGCATCTATCCCGACGTCGAGATCGAGGAGTGTCCGCTACGCCGGAGACAGAAGACCAGCTGAGGGACGCCGGCGAACACCTAGTGGCCTGTGTTGGGGGTGTGGACAGCCCGGGCACCTGCAGAGAGACTGCCCACACCAGGAAGGGCAGCGGGAAGAACGAGTAAGGCCCGGCGTGGAGAGGGACACGTCGGCGCCATCACCACCATCCCCTCGAGTGACGCTGCGCGCCGTCAGCTGGCGTATGGATGACAGCCTCATCGGGGACGGCTGGGTAGGAGGAAAGCCGTGCCGGGTGCTAGTGGACACTGTGGCAGCCGTGACCATCATCAGACCTGACGTGGCGAATGGTTTGCCGACGAGGAAGCCGAGCCGACCATACCAGCTTGTGTTGGCATCGGGCGACACCTTGGCTGTGGAGAAGGAGGCCCTGCTGGAGTTGAACTTGGGACGGAGTGCCGTGCGTCTGTGGGTGTTCGTCGCGAAGGTGGCTGAGGAGGTGATTCTGGGACTGGATGCCCTCAGGAGCCACGAGGCGACGGTCGACTTCGGCAGGAAGGTCCTGAGGCTCAACGGAGAAGAGGTTATACTCCGTCAACCAGAAGAGCGCCTTGGAATTTGCAGGGTCATCTTGAACGAAGACTTGGTTGTCCCCGCGAGGAGCGAGGTGATGGTGACGGCGCGACCGGAAGGCCAGACAGCAGGTTGGGTCCAGAGGCAGCAGGAGTATGACTTCACCTCGGAACATCGCAGAGGGAAGAGTCGCGGTAACGCGGACGCTATGTCCCGAAGACCCTGTCCAGAAGAGTGCGGCCAATGCACAAGAGTGGAGGGGAAGGAGCGTACCGCAGCAGTTCGAGTAGTCACGGAAGTGCCTGCGGATGGCTGGGATAGCGCAGGCCTGAGGAGGGAGCAGCTGGCGGACGCAAACTTGGGGCCACTCTTGAGGGATGTGGAGAACCTGGTGGACCACCTCCACGACATGCACGAGATGGCTCGCCAGAACATCCAGAAGGCGAGCGACCGCATGAAGACCCGATACGACAGGCAAGCCAACAGCCAAGGGTTCCAGCAAGGTGACCTGTTCTGGTTGCACCGCCCGACCCGGACCAAGGGACGCTGCCCGAAGCTTCAGCAGTCATGGCAAGGACCGTACCGTGTGGTGAAGAGGATTAATGACGTGGTCTACCGCATCCAGAAGGTGCCCCGAGGAAAGATGTTGGTGGTACACCTGGATCGCCAGGCCCGCTACGAAGGCGCTGTTCGGGACGACCAGCCTTGAGGAGGGAGCAGTGTCACCCTGGCGGTAGACTCGCGAAGCCGATGAATAAATGATGGCCGGTGGAGATTCGGAAAACTTCGGGGCCGATCGTTACCGGAAGCGAGAGACAGTTGAGTGTGTGTTTGAAAAATAAACAGTTTTTGAGGTGAGCTAGCAATTTTGTAATGGTAAACGGTGTATTGCTAGGAAAATAAAGTGTAGTTTTTGTGTTTGAAGCCCCGAATTTTGATTTTCACGAACGCACAAAGTCACAATACTTTATTCTCCATAAAGTTTAAAAATATGAATGTTGGAGTGGATACGAATCTGATTAATAGTAAATGATAATGAAAGTAAACTGTATCGTTAATAACGCCTGCTGTTTAAGGAGTAATAACACGCAGTTGTCTTTGAAGTAAACAATTTCACCATAGAAATTAAACAACTGTAAAAAAATAAAACATGCGGTCAATCATTTTTGACATAAAAACAGAACACTTGTTTTATTTGCGTGCTAAACTAATGTACGCTTAGGTCAACAAGTTTGAGTATGACAAAAACAAGTTATTTACGTCAGTGCTATCTTGAATACAGAGTTTCTCTAATGCTCGACACACGTCTTATCCAATGTACCCCCTTGACTCCCTTACATACATTAGGGTGCGCAAGCTCTCCAGAAGTGTTAAGTGCGAAATAGGAGAAAAAAGAGGCATTTGTTATTGGCATACATATAGTGATATATGTAACTGCAGAGGTTCTACTCCAATTAGTCCTAGACCCGTAGCGCCCACGACCCGGGCCTCCTTCTACCAGGGAGTTACTGAGCTGTCCCAAAAGTGCGCCCGGCGTCTCCGTGGGACTTTCCATAGGGCAAGACCTAGAGACTAACAAGCCCCCCCCCCCAATCTGGTCCTGTGGACTCAAGACGGGATGGAAGTGGATACGCCACTTACGCGCGCCAACACCAAAGGTGAAGACTACCGAAAAACCTCGGTGGAGCCGCCTGGTGATCTAGACACCTTCTAATAGCTTTGCAGGCTAGTACCCGGGCCAATTAATGGCTTCCCTCAACCCCGTCCGGAGACGTACCCGATCTCCCACGGGTATCGGCAACCACTGCCCCCTCGAGTCCAACCCAATCCGAACTACTCCCTATCAGGGAGGGGCTCGAATGTTCGGCCCGAGGTTCCTCTAGTAACGTCAGAGGTACATATGGTGATATAAGAAAAGAGTGTAATGTAACATTAAGGCTTTGGGGTAAATGAATGTCTTTTTATAGTTCAACAATGTGTAAGACAACAAATATCACCATATTTCAACTCCTAAGTAACCGCGATGGTAACTACCAAGCTATAAGAGAAGCAAACTGTGCTGGATTAAGTGTTTGTTTTCCTTCTTGTTCGCTTCCCGCGTATACCTACAATTTTATATACGACAATACTCATATTTTAATGCCTGATATTGTCGCGAGACATCATTTACAACTGGCCAAAGCCAGATGGCAGGAAGAGAAAGAGACAGATAGCGTTCAAGCCACGCCTACTCATGTGGCTGGTTGGTGCTTGCTGAAGGAGTGACCGAGGGAGAAAGAAACGGAGATGGTGGAGACAATTCTCGCTCCACCGCGGGGGTCCGTGAGGCTTCGGGTGACGTCGTCAGGTTTCGGGAAACTTCCACAACCAGCGATTAGTGGATATAAGCGAGTGCACTGGACGAGTTTCAGCTATCCAAAATTTATTCTGGAAAACTCAAAATTATACATATCTTCTTCCTAGTTTATTAACTAATCCACCAGCGGTGCACGCTGTCCATAGCACCCGGTTCATCATTCCCTGAGGAGCAACAAGCTACCTCCCATCACTACCCCCACTTAATCTACACCCGGCATTCTGCAACATACACATCCCGCCACTACGTGGTTAAGCTCTTCCCAGAGCAGGTACACGATTTGACCACCCTTCGGGCTGTTCCAAACAGCCCGCCAGCATGGAGTTGAGTTGAGTTAGCGGTACGGCAAGGGCCGAGAGAAGAGTTGCAGTGTGGACCTGCGGCAGACGGGCTTGGAGACTGCATACGTGTGTTACGTAATTCTGCAGTTATCAGAGGTGTACAAAGTGTATTTCTACGGAAATAAAGAACATTTTGAATTTCTGCAAGTTGGACTTTTAATTCTAAGAACGCACAGAGTCACAATATTAATTTCCCCGCGACCCTATGTCACTGGGATTTAGTTGTAAATTCAACTATACGATTTCTTCACTGTTTTCTTCTTAAACAAAGCATCCCTGGTTTCGCTTTACTGTTTAGGTCCCTCAATCCCTCGACTAAGCTAAATCAGTCCTTCCGTAATAGTCGCGGTGTTTGTTAGACATTCAGGATGTTTCGAAACGACACCAAAGGAATATATAGAAGTAGTTGCTCCGCTTATAGTGACATATATAGATAGTTTTTACTGCCAATAGAGCCGCACAAAAAAGTTCCAGAATGAATGTGGATTAGGCAGTTAAAGGAACAACGCCACGTGCCTCACGCTATCGCAGGTAGGTGACACAGCGCGACGCCTGCTGTAGCTGTTTGTAAACGTACCAACATACTCCACGGTAGCTTGCTACTATTAAGAATTTCTTTGGCTTATGAAACCGCAATAAATAAGCTATTCTTTAGTTGTTTAGTTATTTATTTATGGGTGTTTAACATGTTCCAACATTCCGTTATAAGAGTCGATGGCAGCAAATAAGCTGGTGGACGTGTGTAACTTAAACCTTTTAGAGAGAAGTTAAGTTAGTGAGGTTGAGGATGGAAGCATTAAATGATAAAAAGAACAGAAAACAATATCAAAGAATTGTAGATGAAGTTAACCAAAACTAAATGCCTTATGCAATGAGACGAGTATTTTATTTCACTGTGTATAATATTGTGACTTTGTGGGTTCGTAGAATTAAACGTACAATTTGCCGAGATTCAAATCGTTCTTTATTTGCGTAGAGATACACTCTGTTCAATCCTTACGTAACATAATTATGTCACATACACAATCCACCAAGGTCGATAATCACAACAATAGCGTTCTGATTACATCTGTGTACAGACTCATGTTACATCTGTACAGCTGCTTACTCTCCTGTTTACGACTGTTCACTCTGTTTAGGACTACCCTTGGCAAGTCATCGCTTCTTTAAATACCTCCACTGATAATTCCAGACTGTTCCAGAACAATCAAAAAACCGAACGCTCTCCATCAATCAAGATGTTACCAGAATGTTCTAACGTATATGTATTGGCATGCCTTTTATCTGAGTGATACACTACCCGACTATTATTTTTATCTGCAGGCTCTTTGTGTACACAAGCCGCGCTTATCTCTCTGCACCGAACCTTCTGTGCTTTTCGCCGCGGCAGATATATTAAATAAAGCATTTGTAATAGTAAAGGAAGCGGTTGATTTTACAGTAACTGGTTGAAAGTACTGTACAATTAAAATCATAGCAAAATGTCAATCTTGCAACTGTCCGAGTCATTAGTCGATTTTTTCCACAAATAGCTGCCCTTTGCCCCATAACCTGAAAGCGAGGTTAGGGTCACTGATAAAGAGCAAGAAGTAATGCTTTTGTTTTCGTGGCCGGTGCGTCCCAGGTAAAGGTTCGCACACCAGTGGTTCTTGTGCTGTTTATTCACAAAATAATATAATATTTAATGCTGCATAAAATTATACCTAAAAGAATTTCGAAGCTGCAACACCGAAATTCGGACTAGTTAAGCTATAAACTACAAAACGGCTATATTCGTTCGATGGCGTTTCGAAACAACATGTATATTGGCAGCTTTGTGCTCGCAAAATTCATGAACAGCTGAAGGGAGCACATGGCATCTATTAGCAACCTCCAAAATAGTTTTACAGCTTTCTAGATTCCCAACCTGCTACTCACTTCAGCACTGTAATACCAGCTCCAATATTACATTTGATTTTACAGTAATCAATAGCCATTTCACTACTCAACCTACTTTACAAAACATTCCATTTCCTGCTTCATATCTTTTGTTTCATCAAAGCTTTCCAGATCCGCATACGCAGCGAACAAAAACAAACAAGCATCGTCTTGTCAACGACAAAAACACTGAAGTTGAAATAATGACGTCATAGCTAGACGTCAAACGTACATCCTTTATGCGTAGGAATAAAGTAAAAGGATTAAATAAAGTCAGCTTAATTATTTTTGGCGCTACAATGAAAGTTCTGAGGTTATTTTTACTTAAAGACTGTTTTGTAGAAGGACAGAATAACTGCTTCCTTCAGCTGTCACTTGATGCTCACCTGTGACTGCAATACGGCAGAAATTCCCTCACTACTGTATGTAATACCTAAGAGTCAGAGGCATACTTGCCATTATTTCGTCCCTTCAGTAACTGTTTATATACACACGTTCAAAATATTTCTCCCTATTTTCTCTATTATGTACCTGAAACAATTCTCTTATAACTATTCTTAATTAGATATATACTCTGGTTTGCTAAAAACATTTCGCAAGGGGGCTCTCAAAATCGTATGCCTTTGTTAAGTAATTTATAGCACTCACTTATTCAATTGCACTCTAAGGATACCTATAAATATAGATGGATGAAATTTCTAAACCCTACCGCTTTTAACTAAATGCTTCTAAACATTTTTCACGTACTGCTCTTTATTTTAATTTGATACCTTAAGTAGTTGCTTACGAGACAAAAATCTTACCTTTATTATCCAAATTCCATAGATGCAGTAAGCGTAATTCTGATAAAAGAAAAGCACCATATAATTTAAACATTAACGCACGAAACTGGCTAGAGAAAAACAAATCAGTATTTTGGATTATTCAGAATAAAACAAAATAAATTTTTGTAGGTTTCAATTTTTGGTCTCTTAAATATACTCTAAAGTTACAAAAATAATTACTGAACATGCAATTTTAGGCATTTAAAGCTTTCACAAGGTAACTTTTTTTTTAAATTTACACGTTAAGTTTTATCGGACGATAAATGAAATAATATTTAAACTAGTCCAGCATCCACAGAGCTTAGAGTCACTAGATATTCATCTTTCAGGATAAGGGAAAACCTCAAACGTTAAGCCATATCAGACGATGAATGAAATGATGTTCAAATGAGTCCACGGTACATAGAGCTTAGAGTTACCAGACATCTGTCAGTATAAGAGAAAACCAAAGTTAAGTCATATCGGACGATGAATGAAATGATGTTTAAATGAGTCCAGGATCCATAGAGCTTAGAGTCACTAGACATTCATCTTTCAGGATAAGAGAAAACCAAAGTTAAGTAATATCGCACGATGAATGAAATGATGTTCAAATGAGTACAGGGTACATAGAGCTTAGAGTTACCAGACAGTCATCTTTCAGGATAAGAGAAAACCTCCAACGTTAAGTCATATCGGACGATGAATGAAATGATGTTGATATGAGTACAGGGTACATAGAGCTTAGAGTTACCAGACATTCATCTTTCAGGATAAGAAAAAACCTCCAACGTTAAGTCATATCGGACAATGAATGAAATGATGTTCAAATGAGTACAGGGTACATAGAGCTCAGAGTTACCAGACATTCGTCTTTCAGGATAAGAAAAAACCTCCAACGTTAAGTCATATCGGACGATGAATGAAATGATGTTCAAATGAGTACAGGGTACATAGAGCTCAGAGTTACCAGACATTCGTCTTTCAGGATAAGAGAAAACCAAAGTTAATTCATATCGGACGATGAATGAAATGATGTTCAAACGAGTCCAGAGTACCTAGAGCTTAGAGTTACCAGACTTTCATCTTTCAGTATAAGAGAAAACCAAAGTTAAGTCATATCGAACGATGAATAAAATGGTGTTCAAGTGAGTACAGAGTACATAGAGCTTAGAGTTTCCAGAAATTCATCTTTCAGGATAAGGATAAACTCCGGAAAATACCTTATCTAGATAAATCAAAATTCGAACTCGAGAGCTCTTGTACGTGAGACAGATACGTTACCACCTAGGCCACATAGGTGCACACCTAATATTTGACTTTATATATCTAAAATATAATTTCACTTTTTAATTTTAACGTGCCTAATGCTGAAATTTAGTCATTATTTTTCACCAATCGTAAGAGACTCGTGACATTAACCACCTTCCACCCTCCAGTATTACACCTCATAACTCACGTTTAAGACAAATGAAATAAACATAATGAATTTTCTGGAGATGTTCTCAGAAGTCCTGTTCAATCGCAGTGACTTACATAACTGGTGAACTGTAAGGAATAGACAAAATTTTACTTCACAAAAAATGTAGATCCGATTAAAACACACAATTTAGGCCGAAGACAATTTTCTGTAAGTGAGCCATTTCCGAAATAACCTTTGCTTTCCTTAAAGAGAAATAAATAATCGTCTTCGTTTTGTTCTGATTGTTTCCTTCATTTTCTTTTCTTGAACCTATAGGAAGTTATATACAGATTTAACAACTTTATTCACTCGATATTTAATTTTGTTAAAGTTTCATCAGTATTAGTAACTGTAACTATTTAGTTCATGGGCAATCGGCACTGACCAGTTCAAGTGTTAATTTGAACCAATCACGGCCCTCCATCCCCAATGATCCTAATAGTTTTCGGTAATTTAATTGAGGTTAACGAGCGCTTTTTGTCATGAATATTATTCCGAGACCGAAGGTTGAGATATAATTATATAATGACAGGAGCATGCGCTTGAAAGCTGAATTAAATTACCTAAGAAAATGTATAAGCAAGAAGTGTAGTTCGGAAGATAATTACAATGCAAGATCAGTGCTACTTTTTGCACTTTTATGTAATTACATCTCATATTGTGTGGCGTAAAATCTTGTGCCACTGGTTTCGTATTTTGAATGCGTAGACCATCAAATCCTACCTTTTTTACTAATTACGTCAATCGCCAAAAGCGAACAGTAAAATGTCTAGTCCATTCAAAGCATAGATTATAAGAATGAACAAATGAATGTAGCGAAAAAAATGCATCGATTAGATTCTGATTTATAAGCAAGGCAGCAATGCTAAACGTAACTCGCACAGAAATTTTATCGAAATTAGATTTTCACGCCTGACTGGCAATTGTTGAGAAATTATCACAGAGATTTGCAATTGTTTCTAAAAAGTAACCGCAGAAAACTTTCTTATGCCCGATTTCACCAACAGATGTTAACATAGACATTAACAAATGTAACGTATAAAATCAAAGCGTTTATAAAACTGTTAAAATTCTTGCATTTCACGAACTTGTTTTGTGAAAATGTTAACAAGCCCGTGTTAACGCTGAAAGACTTGTAAATATTAAAGTTATAGAATGCTGTGGATGAATCGTATTATTTTCTGGACGTACTGCAGTGCGTTTTTGTTTTTATTTTCGTTTACACACGGCTGAAAAAATGGCGGGTGAATAAAATCACAAGAGAAGCCGTGGTATAAATTTCTTGTTAATCGAGAAAGAACTGTTTGCTGAATTAATAATTAATAAATGGAAGGATATTGCAGAAAATAAATGGAGGAATGCGGTAAATGTAAAAGAGAAATATATTACTTGGGAAAATATTGAAAATGAATTTAATTTGAATGCAAATGTCACAACCAGAAATTCGAAGTAACTTTGTCAATATTACGTCCATTTAAAACGAGGAGCGAAGAAGGACAAGTGACGAGTGACTTGAACGTTTCAAGACGGGAGGTGGACAGTGTATTATCCACATAATTCAGTGAATTATAAAATCGCAAGGTTATTAATACTTGAAGTAAAGACGAGATCGGCATATTCCTTTCGATGTATGTTCTAACTCAGTATTACGTAAATTTAAAACGAGGAGCAAAGAAGGACAAGTGATGAGTGACTTGAAGGTTTCAAGACGGGAGGTGGACAGTGTATTATCCACATAATTCAGTGAATTATAAAATCACAAAGTCATAAATACTTGAAGTAAAGGCGATATCGACATATTCCTTTCGATGCATGTTCTAACTCAGTATTACGTAAATTTAAAACGAGGAGCGAAGAAGGGCAAGTGGCGAGTGACTTGAACGTTTCAAGACGGGAGGTGGACAGTGTATTATCCACATAATTCAGTGAATTATAAAATCACAAAGTCATAAATACTTGAAGTAAAGGCGATATCGACATATTCCTTTCGATGCATGTTCTAACTCAGTATTACGTAAATTTAAAACGAGGAGCGAAGAAGCACAAGTGACGAGTGAACTGAAAGTTTCAAGACGGGAGGTGGACAGTGTATTATCCACATAATTTAGTGAATTATATAATCGCAGAGTTATTAATACTTGAAGTAAAGGCGAGATCGGCATATTCCTTTCGATGCATGTTCTATTCTCTCTTGTACTTCCGCAGTAACCTTCATAACAAGTTGTTTCGACAGTCTATACCTCTTTAGAAAATGTTCTGATAGCTCCTCAAAATCATTTCTCCTCAAAGGCCGTACTCTATTATGTATGCTATTTAGACGGTCTTAAATATAGCAAATTGACATAAAAGCAGTTCTACAATTATTAACGACTTAACAAGATAAATGTGGTTTGTTAGTTTAACAAGAGGTTTAACACGAGTGTTAGGCTTACACATGTTGGTCAATGCAATTTCTGTTATAACTGTTGCTAAACAGACTAACAACCGTATTAAGTCTTAACATCTGTTGGTGAAATTGGACATTAAAGAACATAAATAGTGGGCCACGATATTATTTAGTTTGTTATAAATTAAAGTCAACAATATCTGTATATGAAATATAGGGATATTAAAATATATTGTGAAGCATTCGTGGGCTCTGTACTACGGAAGTAAAGCCGAGAGTCCTCGAGCAAATGGTGCAGGCAGAGGTGGACTGATCAACCAGGATTTAATAAGCTTAATGTCCGCCTCGGAGCTTAGATGGTAGCATGTCTGCCTCACATTCAAGAGGTCCAAAGTTCGAATCGTGGTCAGGGTTAAGTTCTTTCTGGGTTTTGCCTCATCCTGAAAGACGAATGTCGGGACCGTGCTCTAAGGACCGTGGACTCATTTGAGCATCATTCTATTCATAGTCCGATATGACTTAACTTTGGAGTACGTATATTTAAGCAAGCATAATTGTGCCTAGCAATTCCTTTGTTAATTCTTTTACATCACCACGAAAATAAGACAGTTTTATCATTTGCTATGTGCTTTATTGCCGAATATAACATAAAATAATTAAAATAAGCAAAGAGACGTATAAGGATAAGTGAAAGAAATTTGTTTAGTTATGAAATGTTTAAATGAGTTTATAGCTTTGTTATTCTTGTTCTTAATTAATGATCTGGATCTTGAACTTCATTTTCCTAGTTTTTCAACAATATATTAGTGATTTTGAATATTCTCCTTGTGTTTTTTATACTTTTCCATGAGAGTTTGGATATCTATATAAGTTTAAATCTAACAATTAGGAGAGTGTTGAACTGTTATTTCCTCTTGGAATATAAAGGAAGGAAATGAGAAGAAGAATAAACAGGAAACCTGATACTTGTGTGTTGTTTTGTGTTTGTTTACTATTTTCTACAGCATAATCCCATAATATGAACTGTTCAAGACATCAATACTGTTGTAGTGACTAAAGTTTTCCTAACGTGTAACGATCATGTAACTTCGCTGCCTATTAAAATATTACGCCCAAGTCCTTTGCTGTAAGCTGGAGTATGTACCTGGGCTTTGGTTTATTGAATGCACTAGGACTTCCAGACACATTCAAAATAGAGAATGCCAAACACATCTGTATGGGTTCAATGATTTTGAATGTGGCTAATACTGTAGTAGGCTTCAAGAGCAGGTCCAGATATGATTTCTCTCTTCTTAACAAGAGAGAGTGAGAAAAACGAATAAGATTTCCTGTTTGGAAAGGTATAACAACATTAAAATTAAATCCAGTAACAAGAAATATTTTGGAAATGGTTAACTACACACAAATATATATATATATATATATATATTTGTGTGGAGTTATATATATGAGGCATGTTTTTTAAGTCAGTACCGTTTTGGAATTAAAAAAGACGTGCATAGATATCGCAATAATTTTATTTTTACATGAAAGCCTGTACCTTAATCTACTTTTATACAAAATTTCCGTGAATATTGAGGTACTTGTCATAACGTGGCGCCAGTTTTTGAATACCCTCCTCATAAAATTCTGCCGCCTGACGTGTTAACCACTGTATCACAACTGTTTTGACTTCGTTATCGTCTTGAAGACGCTGACCGCCCAGATGTTTCTTTAAGTGCAGGAACAAATGGCAGTCGCTGGGCGCCAGATCACGGCTGTATGGAGGATGATCTAGAGTTTCCCATTGAAAAGATTTGATGAGATCTTTGGTCCGATTATCCACATGTGGACGGGCATTGTCATGAAGCAAAACGATACCCTTACTCAACTTGCCACGTCTTTTGTTCTGGATTGCACGGCGCAGATTGTTCAATGTCTCACAATAAGACGCTGCATTGATTGTCTCATTACGAGGCAGAAACTCCACTAGCAATACTCCTTTTCTGTCCCAAAAAAACTGTACACGTGATTTTCCGGGCAGAAATTGTTTGCTTAAACTTCACTTTTGTCGGTGATGATAAATGTCGCCATTCCATGGGTTGTTGTTTCGATTCTGGTGTAACGTAGGCCACCCACGTTTCGTCACCAGTAACAATTTGGTCTAAAAAAAATCTTCACCTTCATTGTAGTACCGCTCAAGGAAAGTCAATGCACTGCATAAACGTTGGGTTTTGTGCAAATCCGTCAAAATTTTCGGAACCCAACGTGAACACAATTTCCGGTACTTCAAGTTCTCGGTCACAATGCGATACAAAACACTACGAGAATATTGAGGAAAATAGTCGCACAATGATGAAATTGTAAAGCGTCTGTTTTCTCTCACCTTTTCGCCCACTTTCTGCACCAAATCTTCAGTAACGACTGAAGGACGCCCACTCCGTTCTTCATCATGCACATTTGTGCGGCCATCTTCGAAGGCTCTCAACCATTTCCTTACCATTGCATCACTCATAATGTTTTGTTCGTAAACTTCACAGATCTCACGATGAATATCAATCGGTTTTACGCCTTTAGCACTAAGCCCGTACTTCACAATCGGCGGGACTCACGATTGTCGGAGGCATCTTAAACACCCAGTAACCAACGTATACAATGAAGAATCAGACTGTAATGGCGTCAGTGCGTAGACAAGAGATGTAGGTAAACAGCGCGCATGCGCGGAACGCCGATCGTAGCGTTACGGCGGTGGAATCGCAAAACGGTACTGACTTAAAAAACATGCCTCGTATATATACTGGGTGAGTAAAACCTATGTAACAATGCCTGTAATGCCACTGTTACAATTCTATGAAATAATATTCTTTTAAAAAGCTGTAAGATATCAACATAACCTCACATTGCAATGATTACAAATAAAGGATGTGAGCTTTTCTCTGTCAAGCGGCACTGCTTCAGTCCTCAAGTCTCAGAACGTACAAACAAATACCCTTTCAAACCTTAATTTCAATTTATTAGTACCTTACTGCATGTGTACTGAGCAAAGGAGCACGTATCATTACTTCAACTTGAGTAAGTTTTGAATTAAACAATACAGTAGGCTACTTCTATATGTTGCTTTGGATTGAACAAATGTAGACAAAAGCTAAGCTAATAAGGACAAAAATGTTTACTTCATTTCAAAATCTTCCTGAAACTAATTAGTTATAACACAACTTACAGAAAGACAAGGAATTGAAATACCGCCAAGATTTCCTGACCTGAATCCCTTAGACTTTTTCTTGTAGGGATGTTTGAAGCGGAGGATTTACAAGAGATCTCGAAGTATTATTACTTCTGAAGCTGTGTCCAGAAATTTCTCTTTCCAGATATTTCAACAAGCACTTTTTGTCTTTCGTGTACATATCTTATACATAATATATTTTTATCAAAATTCTTAAAATAAAGTTTGAGAAATTAAATAACCATTTGAAATATTGGGGTGAAAAGCTTCGTATCGCATGCTTAGAGGTCGCTGTACTCATGTTTTCGTTTCTAATTACACCGTTCCATACACAACTTATCCAGAAAAAATTAGTTTAGATACATGTAGTCTCAAAATTCGTATTTCTAGAGAAATCTTGGTGACAAATTTTTGGATTGAACGCAATAATTCAACTGTTTACTCTAAGTACTGAGTAGACAAAATAACAATTATTACTTGTGCATTAGAATAAGTTCTGAACTATACCCTCTAACTTTGACTTCGTCTATCTTTTAATGTTATATAAAAAGCAATAGAATATTACGTACAGTTCAGCCAAAATTATATTGTAAGCAATGCGATTTTCGCTTTTACTTGTATGCACACTTTTAAATTGTTTACTACATATTAAGAGGAAACCACAAGATCATAATTTGTGTAAAACTTTGACAAGAAGTAGCAATAGAGTTAAGGGGGGACGTATGCAAATATTCAGGGTCTTACATAAATAGCTACAACATACAAAGTTTTCAAGTTAGAGAAGTGAAACTTAGTATACTAATTTAAAATAATACAGTTAATATGCACAATTTTTTTCACAATTTTCTATTGTTTGAAAATAATGCTACATATTTTTTCTATATGCAGAGATATTTACAAACTTAAGCCCATTTTTTTTCAAAATTCACATGTGCTATCTTTCAGAAATTTTGTATGTTATTTTAAAACACACTAAAAATGAATTTGTTGGATTTAGATTTCTTATTGAAGCTGTATAGAATTTTAAAAAAAGTTAATCATATGCAGCCTTTAAAACTTAAAATAATTCTAGAACCAACAAAATGTTCATTGTGGCATAAGAAAGCTGTGTGCTAAATTGCATCACTGTAGATGAAGTAGTTTGAGAGAAAAATGGGTTGAAGTTGTAGAAAATGCAAGTTACGGGGAAGGCAATTAAAAATACAATAAGTATTATTCAGTTTGCCTTTTAATTTTAAGTCAGAACTTCCCATATCCATAGTCTGTGTCCTCATTGTGGTCTTCTTCAGTCTTTCTTTTTAAATTCCTCTTCTCTCTTGCTTCTTTCTGCATTAATTTCATAGTTCTTTCTGCACCAGCGATGGGAATGTTGTCGATACTCTGCAAAATTGTTTACATAAGCACACCAGGTTGATACCCTAACTGATGCATAACTTTCTTTCTGCCAACATTCCCGTCATTAAACACTATTGCAGCATCAAATGTAGCATTTCACCACTATGGAAGACACAAATGATGTTTTGGGATACCTTTTCCATAACAAACTGTTGAGCCTTTCATTTGGGTTTTGTGTCTCTCCATAGAGACATTTGTTTAGCAAGTCTGGGTGTGCTAAGAATTGGTAGGTGGGCTTTATGGATTCCAAGACAGCTGATGGAAGACTATGTGTTGCTACTATGCAACACTAGGGCATTTACTTATTTAAATGTACATACAGACCACGTACAGTCATAATATTTTGGTGTTTGATAGCTAACACTATATACTATTTTACAAAACAATAAAAAAAAATAGATTTTTTGAACATTTTCTCGTACGTCCCCCTTTAATTCGTTTCATTAAATGCAAATAAAATAAAACGAGAAATTCTTCGATTTAATATCTATTAATTCATTCAATACTTTACCTGAAACTTGCATAAGCTAAATTTGAAAGAGATGTTAATGAAATCAGAAAATAACACCCTTTCTATAAGGTCCAGGAAAGTTTTTAATACTTTTCTTTTCTTAATACTTAACACATGACTCCCTATACACGTACAAACGCTTTTAGCAAGAAATATTTGTCCATTGACGCTGATATTTCAGAAATCTTCCTTTTCAAACATTATACCTATTTAAACAAGGTTGTTCACTAGAAAATAGATTAAAACCGTAACTCTTTGCGTTCTTCTCGTGCGTATCTAGTGACATGGTCTATCTTAGTTCTCTTTTACTTTGGCATTGAGATACACATATTTTTAAAAAGAAGGGAACGAAAATACGAGATGAAATGGATATTAAATCACGTAATTTCTACTTCTTGCATCAACACAAAATATAATGTTGGGAGAAATATGTAATTCCAAAAAAATTAAATAGGTGCACATATTTAATGAGACCAAACTTAAAACCATTAGTGTACATATTTTTAAAAACTACAATAGACATTTAAAAGTAAAACAGTTCACTTTTATAAGTTTTGTTCAAAAATACCAAAAATACTGGCATTCTCACACTTTCAGTGTGAATTATTTCTTTTTCTGTCACATATGAGTCCTTCTGTGCCAAATAGTCTTTCAAAGAAAACTATTGCATGTGGAAGGGTAGAGCCAGACTGAAAAATTCAATGCCATAGCCGGGATTTGAACCACGGATCTTCTGGTTTCCGTCCAGCCGCTCTAACCATTGAGCTACTATGGCCAACGTGCCGATATGACATTAAATTCTCCAACTGACTCGTGTTTTTCCCGGTAAACCACTAGGAGTTCTCATAAACACATGAGACATGTGGGATATACAAATATTTAGTAGCTAACTTTATTCTCTCTTAAGCTCTGAAAATTACGAATTTGTTTTCCAGTAATCCAGTACACTAGAAAGAGGAGGTGACAGGAGATATGTAGTGATTTCTTCTTGGGAACTGTAAACTGACAGTTGACACGCGATTATTTTCTTGTATTAGGTACCACGTTGTTGGTAATTTCTTGGGCTTTGCAAGGTTCTACTTGCGGCAGTAATAGTTTGTGATTTTAAAATAAAATAAAAATTGCAGAATCACCACCGAAGTATCTCAAAAATACCGAGCGAATTTTAAGTAGCGTTTGAGATCGATACTATGCAAGTATCGCGAGTATCGAGGTATCGCAAGTATGAGGACTCATCCCTTATATATAAGGACATAAATTGTGTAGTTTAGCAAGCTCAAGACTTTTTTATCTCTTACATTTTACCAGTTATACAAGAGTAATTTAGAATCAAAGGGACTTCTGAGGACATTTCTAGAAAATTCATTTCTCATGAAAGTATCTTAAACCAACCGCCATGAACTTCATACAATCGGATTGCTCAATAATATGCTATCAAGTCATAAACAATAAAACTTAAAAAAAAAGAAATGAAGAAAGGAAATTATTATTTTATAACGGTATACCCCAGAGAAAGCGCATGGACTTGGGAAGTAATTCAATAGAATATTGAGATATCTCTGCCTTCCTTTTCGTAAACGGATTAGAACTGAAGGTAACAGAACCATCCAAGGATGTAAATGTGTGACGTAACAGCAAGGTCGGTGTGAAGGATAGGGCAATACGCCCCTTCTTAAAGAACGCTCCTAAATTGAGGAGAAACGCCCCCCTTTAGATATCGTTTCCACTTTAAACACAAGAAAAACAAAACACGCTTGGCAGTTTATATTAAGACTACCGAAGGCGAGAGGATAGCAAATCAAAAAACGATCGTCTTCTGTCACACGCGCCAGCTTAGGTGAGTACATTACTATCAGATACGTTTTGGTTGCCTTCTCTACTACTATATACAGTATAACCTCGTTTACTCGCATCAATTGGGACCAGGGCCGATCCCAATTAACGAAAATCCGGCTTAACCAGAAAATGGCGAAAAAGCTATATATTAAACTTGTACAACATCACCGAAATACTTATAAATTACTATAAGCACAGTGTCACCTAAAAAAAACACACATACTGTATGTACTATAATAGTCTATGTGTCTGTACTGTACTACAAATTAGCCGATAGTAAAACAGGCAGTGAGCTTCTGCCGTCTCAGTTTAGTGTATCGCTTACGAGCAGCGTGATCTGGCATCCGCTTTAACATTAGAAGTCCATTTGGCAATTTTATTTATTTTTTATATATTTTTATTTTTTGTTGTTGTAATTTACGTCCTCCAACGTTAAGTCATACCTGACGATGAATGGAATGGGTGAAATGATGTTCAAATGAGCCCAGGTTCCACAGAGCTTAGAGTTGCCTGACATTCGTCTTTCAGGATAAGGGAAAACCCCGGAAAAAACCTTATCCAGGTAACTCACCCTGACCGAGATTCGAACTTGGGACCTCTTGAACGTGAGCCAGACACTCTACCACCACGCTACCGAGGCGGGCACATTTAATCTGAATACCCTTCATTTTTATTTTCATAACATTGCATGATGCAATAATGTCTTTCTCTGAAAACAGTTTATAGTCTCCGTCATTGTGAATTATCTTCTTGATCAACATAGCAACAGACATAGATATTTTTAAAAATTACTATAAAATCTTCTTCCACACTTATATTTTTTTCTTCTTCAATCTTGTTTTCTGGAAAGTCACAAACAGAGGGCCAGAATATTTTCCATTACTTTATTATAGTTTCTCTTCCAACTTCGTCCCAAGCTGGCGGGTGAGTGCAATTGGCAACAGAATTCTACTAATATATCTACTGACAATAGCAATTTATTCTCGTAAAGCAAGTCTTAATATATTACCCTAAACAACATGATTTTGTGTTATTTTTCAAAACTGTTACGGGTTAAGGAGGTTTTACTGTATTAGTAAACAGAAGTACAGTCATCCTCCGTGGTCAAGGGGTAACATACCAGCCTTTGGTTTCGAGATCGTGGCTTAAATATCTAGCATGGCTTCTTTCGGAAGGGAAGTAAAGCCGGTAGTTCCGTATCGCAGATTTATGGCACGTAGAAGTGCCTCAAGACTGACAAAGAGGCCTCTGAGCAAAATTAAGCGGGCTTTCCCACTGTGGCACTGAGAACCGCAGCAGCTGAAGAACCTCCAAATAAAAACCGAATTTCACTTAAAAGGAAGTACATATTAATAAAGAATTAAATATATTTCTTGAATTTTCTGGAAATACGCTGTAAAGGCCCGACTCTGTAGCGTGGTGGTAAGGGGTTTTCTATCTCACGTTCAAGAGGTATCGAGTTCGAACTTCGATCGTGATAACATATCTGGATAAGGTTTATTTCTGATATTTTATCCTGCCTTGCAATCAGCCGGCCTGATGACATGATCCAGTGAGTGGAGAACGTTGTTTTGGAGTATCGCCGATTGAGCATTTTCAGAACTTCATGCAGCACTGTGTGCCCAGATCTTACGGAAATGCCAATTTTGGACATGATGTCTGCAACTGTCTTGGTTTGTTGTCACACGATGTTCTGCCTTCATTGAACTGTTGCACCCAGGAACGTACATTAGACACATCCATGGTACCATCACCACATGCTTCACTCAACTGGCGATAAATTTCAATAGGTGTCACACTACGAAAATGGAGAAAACTAATGAATACACGTTGTTCTTGCAATGAAAACGTCGCCATTTTAAGTACCAAAAACAGTCCTAACTGTCGTCGCTGTCACTAGAGTTCTATGCAGTGTACAGTGCTGCCATCTCTGTCACGCATTCACAAAGAGTCTACGTGTATTTAGAAAAACAGAAGTATCGAAAAGTTCCAAGGGAATATTCTGAAGTATCATTCTATGTCGATACCATGTAAGTATCGCAAGTATATAGGACATACAAGGGCTGTTCAATAAAGAATAATCATATTTTTTCACATTTAAGTTCAATCTTATTATATTCTGTTATCTTAATGTAAAACAAACACGCCGTAGTAGTTCATTGTTGGTACTCCTGGTTCCCGCCTGTGAGAAGCAGGCAAGTTCAGACATGTTCAGTATCACCTACCGCTGCAATGGAGGTAACATGAAGTTAAAGTTGATGTTACAGGAAGATTCGGAGTTTCTTTCAAACGTAATCACTGCTGATGAAACTTGGCTACATCATTTTGATCCTGAGAGCAAACAGCAAAGCTCAGTGTGGAAATCTCCTTCCTCAGCAACCCCCAAGAAAGCATAAGTGGTTGCTTCTGCTGGGAAAGTTATGGTCATCTCATTCTTTGATATTCATGGAATGGTTTATCAGTATGTTGTATCTGCACACACATCAGTAACTGGACAATACTACAGAGATGTCCTGAAAACATTACAAGTCCATATCAGGCACAAAAGACAACATTTCCGTGAAGCAGGCTGGATGCTGCATCACGATAATGCGCTGCTGCATATTGCCAATGTTGTTGCTGAATATCTTGCAAAAATCAACGTGAAGTCCATCCCTCACCCTCCCTATAGTCCGGATTTAGCCCCATGTGACTTTTTTCTATTCCATAACTTGAAGAAACGCCTTCGTGGAAGTCATTATTCATCATCAGAAACAGTGGTGAAGGCTGCGGAGGCGATTTTGAAGGATCTCTCAAAAAATGGTTTCCAGCATGTCTTTGAAGACTGGCAGAAACGCTGGGACAAGTGCGTCGCATTCAGGGGAGACTATTTTGAGAAGGACCATCAAAATTATGAGAATGAGTAAAGGTACGTTCCAAAAAAAACTTTGATCATTCTTTATTGAACATTTCTCGTGTATCTAGTAAAAATGATAGTTCTGCAGATTTCAGTCAAATAAGATTAGATAAGCTGTGAACTACACGCTTTGTCATTTTACAATTAGCGTACCTATAGCAAAATGAGTGGAAGTTTTAATATATGAACAAATAAATCAGGAAAACGGGCAATTCGACTGCCTATAGCAACATCAATCAAGATAACGTTGCAAGTTCCTAACAAGGTTTAACTTGTACCGTTAGAATGCGATCAAAATAAAGTTGCAGAGGACTCCCAAAGCTCAGCTCGTGCCTCAAACCGACACTTCAAGGATATGCGGAGGAAGGGGGTTACGTTATCGTAAAGTTGGAGTGGAGGGGTCACGAACTGAGTTAGGCATTCATTTCGTTATGGTATTTTCTCACTTGGTGGTCTTTCAGGAGCTTAAGTGCCCTCGTTTAATCAACTGTTGCAGACACGCTTCACTTGTAAACCTTTACTACAGGAGATCGATCCTTTTGTCTTCCAGTACATATAAGGTAGGTCCTCTCTTCAAACTTTGCAAAATAAACTTCACATTTCCATCTGTTAAAGCGTAGTTGCATTAGCTGTGAACCAGATGTTCACCTTTTGAGGTTAGGAAACATAGAAAAGTGTTCATTGTTCAGAAATCTGTGGTGGAAAACGTAGAGTATTTAAGAGAAATCATCTGTGAAAAATCAAAAATTTACATTTTCAATTCACACAACATTAAATTTTATTAACACAACCATCACACAGAAAATTCCAATCACCAACGTGCATTTGTTTCACAGATATTTATGCTTTTGTTTTGGGTTTAATTCAAATGTATAATTTAAAACGACCCTAGTGTTATGTCTTTAACAGATTATTATAAAGAACTTCACAATTAAAGTGAACTTATACTAGAAAAGAATACTAAGCACTCTGTTATTTAAAATAAGACCTGGTGCTTTCCTGGCGACGTATATGTTCAATTTTTTCTCGGGCAGCAAGTCAGGGAGTGTGCATCTTTCCCATCATCAGGATATTTATTAAATGTTATAACCACAAATGAAACACTGGGAGTAGAGTCAGACTGAAAAATTCAGTGCCATTCAGTGCCATCCCGGCTATAGCATTGAATTTTTCAGTCTGGCTCTACTGCTTCATAGGGCGTCCTACACACGGTTAGTGCGAAAAAACAATTAATTTCCATTAATTGTACCTAATAGTGGTTAACTATAAAGCCCGGGTCTTAAAGTACTTACAGCACAGTAAGTCGCCATTAAGGTAGTTGTCTCATGTGTTTATGAGAACTCCTAGTGGTTTACTATAAAGTCCGGGCCTTAAAGTCCTTACAGCATAGTAAGTCGTCATTAAGGTAGTTGTCTCATGTGTTTATGAGAACTCCTAGTGGTTTACTATAAAGTCCGGGCCTTAAAGTACTTACAGCATAGTAAGTCGTCATTAAGGTAGTTGTCTCATGTGTTTATGAGAACTCCTAGTGGTTTACTATAAAGTCCGGGCCTTAAAGTCCTTACAGCATAGTAAGTCGTCATTAAGGTAGTTGTCTCATGTGTTTATGAGAACTCCTAGTGGTTTACTATAAAGTCCGGGCCTTAAAGTACTTACAGCATAGTAAGTCGCCATTAAGGTAGTTGTCTCATGTGTTTATGAGAACTCCTAGTGGTTTACTATAAAGCCCGGGCCTTAAAGTACTTACAGCATAGTAAGTCGTCATTAAGGTAGTTGTCTCATGTGTTTATGAGAACTCCTAGTGGTTTACCATAAAGCCCGGTCCTTAAAGTACTTACAGCATAGTAAGTCGTCATTAAGGTAGTTGTCTCATGTGTTTATGAGAACTCCTAGTGGTTTACTATAAAGCCCGGGTCTTAAAGTACTTACAGCATAGTAAGTCGTCATTAAGGTAGTTGTCTCATGTGTGTATGAGAACTCCTAGTGGTTTACTATAAAACCCGGGCCTTAAAGTACTTACAACATAGTAAGTCGTCATTAAGGTAGTTGTCTCATGTGCTTATGAGAACTCCTAGTGGTTTACTATAAAGCCCGGGTCTTAAAGTACTTACAGCATAGTAAGTCGCCATTAAGGTAGTTGTCTCATGTGTTTATGAGAACTCCTAGTGGTTTACTATAAAGCCCGGGCCTTAAAGTACATACAGCATAGTAAGTCGTCATTAAGGTAGTTGTCTCATGTGTTTATGAGAACTTCTAGTGGTTAACTATAAAGCCCGGGTCTTAAAGTACTTACAGCATAGTAAGTCACCATTAAGGTAGTTGTCTCATGTGTTTATGAGAACTCCTAGTGGTTTACTATAAAGCCCGGGCCTTAAAGTACTTACAGCATAGTAAGTCGTCATTAAGGTAGTTGTCTTATGTGTTTATGAGAACTTCTAGTGGTTTACTATAAAGCCCGGGTCTTAAAGTACTTACAGCATAGTAAGTCGCCATTAAGGTAGTTGTCTCATGTGTTTATGAGAACTTCTAGTGGTTTACTATAAAGCCCGGACCTTAAAGTACATACAGCATAGTAAGTCGTCATTAAGGTAGTTGTCTCATGTGTTTATGAGAACTCCTAGTGGTTTACTATAAAGCCTGGGCCTTATAGTACTTACAGCATAGTAAGTCGTCATTAAGGTAGTTGTCTCATGTGTTTATGAGAACTCCTAGTGGTTTACTATAAAGCCCGGGTCTTAAAGTACTTACAGCATAGTAAGTCGTTATTAAGGTAGTTGTCTCGTGTGTTTATCAGAACTCCTAGTGGTTTACTATAAAGCCCGGGTCTTAAAGTAGTTACAGCATAGTAAGTCGCCATTAAGGTAGTTGTCTCATGTGTTTATGGGAACTCCTAGTGGTTAGCTATAAAGCCCGGGTCTTAAAGTACTTATAGCATAGTAAGTCGCCATTAAGGTAGTTGTCTCATGTGTGTATGAGAACTCCTAGTGGTTTACTATAAAGCCCGGGCCTTGATGTACTTACAGCATAGTAAGTCGTCACTAAGGTAGTTGTCTCATGTGTTTATGAGAACTCCTAGTGGTTTACTATAAAGCCCGGACCTTAAAGTACTTACAGCATAGTAAGTCGCCATTAAGGTAGTTGTCTCATGTTTATGAGAACTCCTAGTGGTTTACTACAAAGCCCGGGTCTTAAAGTACTTACAGCATAGAAAGTAGTCATTAAGGTAGTTGTCTCATGTGTTTATGAGAACTCCTAGTGGTTTACTATAAAGCCCGGACCTTAAAGTACTTACAGCATAGTAAGTCGCCATTAAGGTAGTTGTCTCATGTTTATGAGAACTCCTAGTGGTTTACTATAAAGCACGGACCTTACAGTACTTACAGCATAGTAAGTCGCCATTAAGGTAGTTGTCTCATGTGTTTTTGAAAACTCCTAGTGGTTTACTATAAAGCCCGGGTCTTAAAGTACTTACAGCATAGTAAGTCGCCATTAAGGTAGTTGTCTCATGTGTTTATGAGAACTCCTAGTGGTTTACTATAAAGCCCGGGTCTTAAAGTACTTACAGCACAGTAAGTCGCCATTAAGGTAGTTGTCTCATGTGTTTATGAGAACTCCTAGTGGTTTACTATAAAGCCCGGACCTTAAAGTACTTACAGCATAGTAAGTCGCCATTAAGGTAGTTGTCTCATGTTTATGAGAACTCCTAGTGGTTTACTATAAAGCACGGACCTTACAGTACTTACAGCATAGTAAGTCGCCATTAAGGTAGTTGTCTCATGTGTTTTTGAAAACTCCTAGTGGTTTACTATAAAGCCCGGGTCTTAAAGTACTTACAGCATAGTAAGTCGCCATTAAGGTAGTTGTCTCATGTGTTTATGAGAACTCCTAGTGGTTTACTATAAAGCCCGGGTCTTAAAGTACTTACAGCACAGTAAGTCGCCATTAAGGTAGTTGTCTCATGTGTTTATGAGAACTCCTAGTGGTTTACTATAAAGCCCGGACCTTAAAGTACTTACAGCATAGTAAGTCGCCATTAAGGTAGTTGTCTCATGTTTATGAGAACTCCTAGTGGTTTACTATAAAGCACGGACCTTACAGTACTTACAGCATAGTAAGTCGCCATTAAGGTAGTTGTCTCATGTGTTTTTGAAAACTCCTAGTGGTTTACTATAAAGCCCGGGTCTTAAAGTACTTACAGCATAGTAAGTCGCCATTAAGGTAGTTGTCTCATGTGTTTATGAGAACTCCTAGTGGTTTACTATAAAGCCCGGGTCTTAAAGTACTTACAGCACAGTAAGTCGCCATTAAGGTAGTTGTCTCATGTGTTTATGAGAACTCCTAGTGGTTTACTATAAAGTCCGGGCCTTAAAGTCCTTACAGCATAGTAAGTCGTCATTAAGGTAGTTGTCTCATGTGTTTATGAGAACTCCTAGTGGTTTACTATAAAGTCCGGGCCTTAAAGTACTTACAGCATAGTAAGTCGCCATTAAGGTAGTTGTCTCATGTGTTTATGAGAACTCCTAGTGGTTTACTATAAAGCCCGGGCCTTAAAGTACTTACAGCATAGTAAGTCGTCATTAAGGTAGTTGTCTCATGTGTTTATGAGAACTCCTAGTGGTTTACCATAAAGCCCGGTCCTTAAAGTACTTACAGCATAGTAAGTCGTCATTAAGGTAGTTGTCTCATGTGTTTATGAGAACTCCTAGTGGTTTACTATAAAGCCCGGGTCTTAAAGTACTTACAGCATAGTAAGTCGTCATTAAGGTAGTTGTCTCATGTGTGTATGAGAACTCCTAGTGGTTTACTATAAAACCCGGGCCTTAAAGTACTTACAACATAGTAAGTCGTCATTAAGGTAGTTGTCTCATGTGCTTATGAGAACTCCTAGTGGTTTACTATAAAGCCCGGGTCTTAAAGTACTTACAGCATAGTTAGTCGCCATTAAGGTAGTTGTCTCATGTGTTTATGAGAACTCCTAGTGGTTTACTATAAAGCCCGGGCCTTAAAGTACATACAGCATAGTAAGTCGTCATTAAGGTAGTTGTCTCATGTGTTTATGAGAACTTCTAGTGGTTAACTATAAAGCCCGGGTCTTAAAGCACTTACAGCATAGTAAGTCACCATTAAGGTAGTTGTCTCATGTGTTTATGAGAACTCCTAGTGGTTTACTATAAAGCCCGGGCCTTAAAGTACTTACAGCATAGTAAGTCGTCATTAAGGTAGTTGTCTTATGTGTTTATGAGAACTTCTAGTGGTTTACTATAAAGCCCGGGTCTTAAAGTACTTACAGCATAGTAAGTCGCCATTAAGGTAGTTGTCTCATGTGTTTATGAGAACTTCTAGTGGTTTACTATAAAGCCCGGACCTTAAAGTACATACAGCATAGTAAGTCGTCATTAAGGTAGTTGTCTCATGTGTTTATGAGAACTCCTAGTGGTTTACTATAAAGCCTGGGCCTTATAGTACTTACAGCATAGTAAGTCGTCATTAAGGTAGTTGTCTCATGTGTTTATGAGAACTCCTAGTGGTTTACTATAAAGCCCGGGTCTTAAAGTACTTACAGCATAGTAAGTCGTCATTAAGGTAGTTGTCTCGTGTGTTTATCAGAACTCCTAGTGGTTTACTATAAAGCCCGGGTCTTAAAGTAGTTACAGCATAGTAAGTCGCCATTAAGGTAGTTGTCTCATGTGTTTATGGGAACTCCTAGTGGTTAGCTATAAAGCCCGGGTCTTAAAGTACTTATAGCATAGTAAGTCGCCATTAAGGTAGTTGTCTCATGTGTGTATGAGAGCTCCTAGTGGTTTACTATAAAGCCCGGGCCTTGATGTACTTACAGCATAGTAAGTCGTCACTAAGGTAGTTGTCTCATGTGTTTATGAGAACTCCTAGTGGTTTACTATAAAGCCCGGACCTTAAAGTACTTACAGCATAGTAAGTCGCCATTAAGGTAGTTGTCTCATGTTTATGAGAACTCCTAGTGGTTTACTATAAAGCCCGGGTCTTAAAGTACTTACAGCATAGAAAGTAGTCATTAAGGTAGTTGTCTCATGTGTTTATGAGAACTCCTAGTGGTTTACTATAAAGCCCGGACCTTAAAGTACTTACAGCATAGTAAGTCGCCATTAAGGTAGTTGTCTCATGTTTATGAGAACTCCTAGTGGTTTACTATAAAGCACGGACCTTACAGTACTTACAGCATAGTAAGTCGCCATTAAGGTAGTTGTCTCATGTGTTTTTGAAAACTCCTAGTGGTTTACTATAAAGCCCGGGTCTTAAAGTACTTACAGCATAGTAAGTCGCCATTAAGGTAGTTGTCTCATGTGTTTATGAGAACTCCTAGTGGTCTACTATAAAGCCCGGGCCTTAAAGTACTTACAGCATAGTAAGTCATTAAGGTAGTTGTCTCATGTGTTCATGAGAACTCCTATTGGTTTATTATAAAGTCCGGACCTTAAAGTACTTACAGCATAGTAAGTCGCCATAAGGTAGTTGTCTCATGTGTTTATGAGAACTCCTAGTGGTTTACTATAAAGCCCGGGTCTTAAAGTACTTACAGCATAGTAAGTCGCCATTAAGGTAGTTGTCTCATGTTTATGAGAACTCCTAGTGGTTTACTATAAAGCCCGGGTCTTAAAGTACTTACAGCATAGAAAGTAGTCATTAAGGTAGTTGTCTCATGTGTTTATGAGAACTCCTAGTGGTTTACTATAAAGCCCGGACCTTAAAGTACTTACAGCATAGTAAGTCGCCATTAAGGTAGTTGTCTCATGTTTATGAGAACTCCTAGTGGTTTACTATAAAGCACGGACCTTACAGTACTTACAGCATAGTAAGTCGCCATTAAGGTAGTTGTCTCATGTGTTTTTGAAAACTCCTAGTGGTTTACTATAAAGCCCGGGTCTTAAAGTACTTACAGCATAGTAAGTCGCCATTAAGGTAGTTGTCTCATGTGTTTATGAGAACTCCTAGTGGTCTACTATAAAGCCCGGGCCTTAAAGTACTTACAGCATAGTAAGTCATTAAGGTAGTTGTCTCATGTGTTCATGAGAACTCCTATTGGTTTATTATAAAGTCCGGACCTTAAAGTACTTACAGCATAGTAAGTCGCCATAAGGTAGTTGTCTCATGTGTTTATGAGAACTCCTAGTGGTTTACTATAAAGCCCGGGTCTTAAAGTACTTACAGCATAGTAAGTCGTCATTAAGGTAGTTGTCTCATGTGTGTATGAGAACTCCTAGTGGTTTACTATAAAACCCGGGCCTTAAAGTACTTACAACATAGTAAGTCGTCATTAAGGTAGTTGTCTCATGTGCTTATGAGAACTCCTAGTGGTTTACTATAAAGCCCGGGTCTTAAAGTACTTACAGCATAGTAAGTCGCCATTAAGGTAGTTGTCTCATGTGTTTATGAGAACTCCTAGTGGTTTACTATAAAGCCCGGGCCTTAAAGTACATACAGCATAGTAAGTCGTCATTAAGGTAGTTGTCTCATGTGTTTATGAGAACTTCTAGTGGTTAACTATAAAGCCCGGGTCTTAAAGTACTTACAGCATAGTAAGTCACCATTAAGGTAGTTGTCTCATGTGTTTATGAGAACTCCTAGTGGTTTACTATAAAGCCCGGGCCTTAAAGTACTTACAGCATAGTAAGTCGTCATTAAGGTAGTTGTCTTATGTGTTTATAAGAACTTCTAGTGGTTTACTATAAAGCCCGGGTCTTAAAGTACTTACAGCATAGTAAGTCGCCATTAAGGTAGTTGTCTCATGTGTTTATGAGAACTTCTAGTGGTTTACTATAAAGCCCGGACCTTAAAGTACATACAGCATAGTAAGTCGTCATTAAGGTAGTTGTCTCATGTGTTTATGAGAACTCCTAGTGGTTTACTATAAAGCCTGGGCCTTATAGTACTTACAGCATAGTAAGTCGTCATTAAGGTAGTTGTCTCATGTGTTTATGAGAACTCCTAGTGGTTTACTATAAAGCCCGGGTCTTAAAGTACTTACAGCATAGTAAGTCGTCATTAAGGTAGTTGTCTCGTGTGTTTATCAGAACTCCTAGTGGTTTACTATAAAGCCCGGGTCTTAAAGTAGTTACAGCATAGTAAGTCGCCATTAAGGTAGTTGTCTCATGTGTTTATGGGAACTCCTAGTGGTTAGCTATAAAGCCCGGGTCTTAAAGTACTTATAGCATAGTAAGTCGCCATTAAGGTAGTTGTCTCATGTGTGTATGAGAACTCCTAGTGGTTTACTATAAAGCCCGGGCCTTGATGTACTTACAGCATAGTAAGTCGTCACTAAGGTAGTTGTCTCATGTGTTTATGAGAACTCCTAGTGGTTTACTATAAAGCCCGGACCTTAAAGTACTTACAGCATAGTAAGTCGCCATTAAGGTAGTTGTCTCATGTTTATGAGAACTCCTAGTGGTTTACTATAAAGCCCGGGTCTTAAAGTACTTACAGCATAGAAAGTAGTCATTAAGGTAGTTGTCTCATGTGTTTATGAGAACTCCTAGTGGTTTACTATAAAGCCCGGACCTTAAAGTACTTACAGCATAGTAAGTCGCCATTAAGGTAGTTGTCTCATGTTTATGAGAACTCCTAGTGGTTTACTATAAAGCACGGACCTTACAGTACTTACAGCATAGTAAGTCGCCATTAAGGTAGTTGTCTCATGTGTTTTTGAAAACTCCTAGTGGTTTACTATAAAGCCCGGGTCTTAAAGTACTTACAGCATAGTAAGTCGCCATTAAGGTAGTTGTCTCATGTGTTTATGAGAACTCCTAGTGGTCTACTATAAAGCCCGGGCCTTAAAGTACTTACAGCATAGTAAGTCATTAAGGTAGTTGTCTCATGTGTTCATGAGAACTCCTATTGGTTTATTATAAAGTCCGGACCTTAAAGTACTTACAGCATAGTAAGTCGCCATAAGGTAGTTGTCTCATGTGTTTATGAGAACTCCTAGTGGTTTACTATAAAGCCCGGGTCTTAAAGTACTTACAGCATAGTAAGTCGCCATTAAGGTAGTTGTCTCATGTGTTTATGAGAACTCCTAGTGGTTTACTATAAAGCCCGGGTCTTAAAGTACTTACAGCATAGTAAGTCGCCATTAAGGTAGTTGGCTCATGTGTGTATGAGAACTACTAGTGGTTTACTATAAAGCCCGGGCCTTGATGTACTTACAGCATAGTAAGTCGTCATTAAGGTAGTTGTCTCATGTGTTTATGAGAACTCCTAGTGGTTTACTATAAAGCCCGGACCTTAAAGTACTTACAGCATATTAAGTCATTAAGGTAGTTGTCTCACGTTTATGAGAACTCCTAGTGGTTTACTATAAAGCCCGGACAGTAAAGTACTTACAGCATAGTAAGTCGTCATTAAGGTAGTTGTCTCATGTGTTTATGAGAACTCCTAGTGGTTTACTATAAAGCCCGGACCTTAAAGTACTTACAGCACAGTAAGTCGCCATTAAGGTAGTTGTCTCATGTTTATGAGAACTCCTAGTGGTTTACTATAAAGCCCGGGTCTTAAAGTACTTACAGCATAGTAAGTCGCCATTAAGGTAGTTGTCTCATGTGTGTATGAGAACTCCTAGTGGTTTACTATAAAGCCCGGGCCTTGATGTACTTACAGCATAGTAAGTCGTCATTAAGGTAGTTGTCTCATGTGTTTATGAGAACTCCTAGTGGTTTACTATAAAGCCCGGGTCTTAAAGTACTTACAGCATAGTAAGTCGTCATTAAGGTAGTTGTCTCATGTGTGTATGAGAACTCCTAGTGGTTTACTATAAAACCCGGGCCTTAAAGTACTTACAACATAGTAAGTCGTCATTAAGGTAGTTGTCTCATGTGCTTATGAGAACTCCTAGTGGTTTACTATAAAGCCCGGGTCTTAAAGTACTTACAGCATAGTAAGTCGCCATTAAGGTAGTTGTCTCATGTGTTTATGAGAACTCCTAGTGGTTTACTATAAAGCCCGGGCCTTAAAGTACATACAGCATAGTAAGTCGTCATTAAGGTAGTTGTCTCATGTGTTTATGAGAACTTCTAGTGGTTAACTATAAAGCCCGGGTCTTAAAGTACTTACAGCATAGTAAGTCACCATTAAGGTAGTTGTCTCATGTGTTTATGAGAACTCCTAGTGGTTTACTATAAAGCCCGGGCCTTAAAGTACTTACAGCATAGTAAGTCGTCATTAAGGTAGTTGTCTTATGTGTTTATGAGAACTTCTAGTGGTTTACTATAAAGCCCGGGTCTTAAAGTACTTACAGCATAGTAAGTCGCCATTAAGGTAGTTGTCTCATGTGTTTATGAGAACTTCTAGTGGTTTACTATAAAGCCCGGACCTTAAAGTACATACAGCATAGTAAGTCGTCATTAAGGTAGTTGTCTCATGTGTTTATGAGAACTCCTAGTGGTTTACTATAAAGCCCGGGCCTTAAAGTACTTACAGCATAGTAAGTCGTCATTAAGGTAGTTGTCTCATGTGTTTATGAGAACTCCTAGTGGTTTACTATAAAGCCCGGGCCTTCAAGTACTTACAGCATAGTAAGTCGCCATTAAGGTAGTTGTCTCATGTGTTTATGAGAACTCCTAGTGGTTTACTATAAAGCCCGGGCCTTAAAGTACTTACAGCATAGTAAGTCATTAAGGTAGTTGTCTCATGTGTTTATGAGAACTCCTAGTGGTTAGGTATAAAGCCCGGGTCTTAAAGTACTTACAGCATAGTAAGTCGCCATTAAGGTAGTTGTATCATGTGTTTATGAGAACTCCTAGTGGTTTACTATAAAGCCCGGGTCTTAAAGTACTTACAGCATAGTAAGTCGTCATTAAGGTAGTTGTCTCATGTGTTTATGAGAACTCATAGTGGTCTACTATAAAGCCCGGACTTTAAAGTACTTACAGCATAGTAAGTCGTCATTAAGGTAGTTGTCTCATGTGTATATGAGAACTCCTAGTGGTTTACTATAAAGTCCGGGCCTTAAAGTACTTACAGCATAGTAAGTCGTCATTAAGGTAGTTGTCTCATGTGTTTATGGGAACTCCTAGTGGTTTACTATAAAGCCCGAGTCTTAAAGTACTTACAGCATAGTAAGTCGCCATTAAGGTAGTTGTCTCATGTGTTTATGAGAACTCCTAGTGGTTTACTATAAAGCCCGGGTCTTAAAGTACTTACAGCATAGTAAGTCATTATTAAGGTAGTTGTCTCATGTGTTTATGAGAACTCCTAGTGGTTTACTATAAAGCCCGGACCTTAAAGTACTTACAGCACAGTAAGTCGCCATTAAGGTAGTTGTCTCATGTGTTTACGAGAACTCCTAGTGGTTTACTATAAAGCCCGGACCTTAAAGTACTTACAGCATAGTAAGTCGTCATTAAGGTAGTTGTCTCATGTGTTTATGAGAACTCCTAGTGGTTTACTATAAAGCCCGGGTCTTAAAGTACTTACAGCATAGTAAGTCGTCATTAAGATAGTTGTCTCATGTGTTTTTGAAAACTCCTAGTGGTTTACTATAAAGCCCGGGTCTTAAAGTACTTACAGCATAGTAAGTCATCATTAAGGTAGTTGTCTCATGTGTTTATGAGAACTCCTAGTGGTTTACCGGGAAAAACACGAGTCAGTTGGAGAATTTAATGTCATGTTAGCACGTTGGCCATAGTAGCTCAATGGTTTACAGCGGCTGGATGGAGACCAGAAGATCCGTAGTTCAAATCCCGGCTATGGCATTGAATTTTTCAGTCTGGCTCTACCCTTTCAAAAATAAATAAATTTGACTATATTTTCCAAACTATCAAAGTGATAAAATTTGGGTTGTATTATATTTGCACTAAGTTGCATCTATGGTATACGTTTTAAAAAGTTAGCGTTATTAGTTCAGCATTTCTAATGTTCAGTCATAGTTATTCCTAAAACTGAACAGTTTTGCAGTTTACAAGAGTTTCAAATACCACAGTGAGTGAGAAATAGTACCAATATTATTAATCAAAACCTCCAACTGAAAGTATGGAATATAATTACAGTAAAAAGCTAGAAACATTTATATTTTCATCAAATTTCAAAAGTGCATTGCGTTAAAAGAGCAAGAAATAACTCAATACAAGTAATGCTGCTGCGTTAAAAGCTAGGTTTTGCTCCAAGCCCATTGTTATTTGCACCAACAATTATGTGTCTAGACACACTAATTTATATACAGATGATACCAATTCTGTTATACGAACCCTGACTTTCAGACACTTAAAGTCAAAACAGAAAACACTGTGTCAAGCAGATATCTGATTTCGTAGCAACGTTTTATTGAACGAAACCAAAACTCAACACATGGCATTTAGCTCAAGAAGTATACCTACACCCCGTTAAATTTCTAGATATAGGTATGGACAAACAATTAACTTATTAGCTGCATATTAAATCATTGCTGCAAAGCTCTGGAGAGTAATATATGTCATGTAAGGTTTGCAGATCTGTATCCGGGGAAATGTTTTTAGCGACAGGAAATTTGGAAACAATTTGTCATGCACACTTCTGTAGTTTCGGAGCAGCTTATCTTACATTCAAGAGGTATAGGGTTTGATCTCGATTAGCATGAGCTACATTTTCCTGGTCTCCTAAGACGAATGTTAGGTATTTCTAACCTCCAAGAACCCTGTGCCCATTTGAGTACCGTTTCAACAGTTTCATTTACTCATTGTTTGATATGACATACGAAGCTAAAAATAGCTAGAAGTAATAATAATAATAGCAATAATAATAATAATAATAATAATAATAATAATAATAATAATAATAATAATAATAATAATAATAATAATAATAATAATAATAATAATAATAATAATAATAATAATAATAGCAATAATAATATAATAATAATAGTAATATTAATAATAATAATAATAATAATAATAATAATAATAATAATAATAATAATAATAATAATAATAATAATAATAATAATAATAATAATAATAATAATAATAATAATAATAATAATAATAATAATAATAATAATAATAATAATAATAATAATAATAATAATAATAATAATAATAATAATAATAATAATAATAATAATAATAATAATAATAATAATAATAATAATAATAATAATAATAATAATAATAATAATAATAATAATAAATAATAATAAATAATAATAATAATAATAATAATAATAATAATAATAATAATAATAATAATAATAATAATAATAATAATAATAATAATAATAATAATAATAATAATAATAATAATAATAATAATAATAATAATAATAATAATAATAATAATAATAATAATAATAATAATAATAATAATAATAATAATAATAATAATAATAATAATAATAATAATAATAATAATAATAATAATAATAATAATAATAATAATAATAATAATAATAATAATAATAATAATAATAATAATAATAATAATAATAATAATAATAATAATAATAATAATAATAATAATAATAATAATAATAATAATAATAATAATAATAATAATAATAATAATAATAATAATAATAATAATAATAATAATAATAATAATAATAATAATAATAATAATAAATATCTGAGTTTAATGCTTGATTAAGGGTACCGCAGAGTGCGTTATAGTGCCTTTGCCGAAGGAGATGACTTCATGTGAGGGCCCCAGTCGATGCATCACCATTGAAATCCCACCATGAAGGTCCTCCGAGCCCGACGATTTTTCCCGTTTTTTCTCAGTCCTCTTAACTAGAAAATGCCGGGAAGGTAGCTGAAACTTTAGTCTGGCTCTTTCCTTCGCAAAACGTATTTTTCAAGTCATTGTATCACCATACCCATCGCCTGTGATGTACGGAATAACAATGGGCGTTGAACATAAAAATATAACCCTGGAGTGTGTCCGAAGTAAATGGCGGGAAACTGTGTCGGGAAAAGTAAGACAAGAGCAGCAAGATTCTGTCACTGTTACATTGTTTTGCTCAGGATATTTCTGTTCAAATCGAGACTATTAACTGTTCCCTCTATCCTTCGGTCCATTCCATTATTGTGTTATTGGCACTGTACTATAGCAATGCCTCAATATACTTATTAAGATCACTGCATATTTAGTTCAGTTTAAAGGAATTCACGTCCATTACCTTTAGAAGATGTTCATTTGTTCCACAACGGCATCCTTCTAAATGAAATGTGTAGTGTTTAACGCCCGCTTTTACTACATACGGCACCGCAGGCGATGACACTGATGATACATGAGATGAAGATGGAGCACCGGTGGAATGAGATGGCGGGAGGAACCGGAGGTTCCGGAGAAAACTCGCCCCAGCGCCGTGTTGTCCATCACAAATCTCACTTTGCGGTCGCCTGGGATCGAACCCGGGCCACCTTGGTGAGAGCCAAGTGGTCTAACCACTGAGCCACTGCGCGGCCGCATCCTTCAAATGTGCACCGCGAGACCTCATAGCATGATCAGAACTGATTGGCTGGAAGATTTTTGGTGGGCGTTTGCCTCTTTGGTTATTAAGTTTCGCATTATACACACACGATATTCAGCTGACCAAAAAGAGTATTCAAATATCTTAAGTCATCCTGAGTTCATAGCTGGAATCAGTAAATATTTCGAATAGAAAGATTGTGTGCTGTTTGTTATAATTTACGTGCTCCAACGTTAAGTCATATCGGACAATGAATGAAATGGGTAAAATGATGCTCAAATGAGTCCAGGGTCCATGGAGCTTAGAGTTACCTGACATTCGTCTATCAGAATAAGGGAAAACCCCGGAAAAAACCTTATCCAGGTAACTCACCCTGACCGAAATTCAAACTCCGGACCTCTTGGACGTGAGGCAGACATGCTAACATCTATGCTACCGAGGCGGGCTTTCGAATAGAAAGAAATAACAAACGTAGCAAAACCATCCCCAAGGAAGACAGACTCTTAGCTCCAAAATCTGTTTCCTAACCTCTCCTTAGAGTGAAAAGAAAAGAAATTAGAGAAAGAGTTGCATTAACAGCGTCAATTCAGGAAACATCTACGTAAATTGGGACTTTACAGAGATGAGCAGCTCATATCTAGGATATGAACACAGGAAGAGATTGCTTCGCTTATCCTGTTTGACTGTCTACCCCTGGGAAGAAAGAGACTTCCCCTTTTCATAACCACGGAACATCTAGGAATGGAGCCAAAGTACACCGAGTCGTTCAGGAGAACAGCTCTCTTGCCCAAGAAACCTTTAAGACATGTGCAGTAGGTCCGTCATCTCACATCTAGTACTGTAACGCTACGTACTTTCTAGAGCTTACTTTTACATGCCTTTCTTTACTCGCTGTTCTAAAAACTACCTCCACAAAAGCTTATTTTAGTCAGTCCACACATTCTCAATTCACATTTACGTATTTCTTTGCACTATGGCAGTAGGTAAAAGCGATGGTCAAATTATTAAACAGTTGATCGCTCTGTGTTGAACTTGAAATCGCATGTTACTTGCACAAATAAAAAATAAATAACGCTTTTCCGTTTAATAAAACTATTTGCGACTTCAAACCAAATACAACTTTCTCAATAATGGTTCATTCCACACACACAAAACAAAACAAAACCTACACTTTTTATTATTTTATTTTTATATATTTTTTTATCTCTTACGGTTTGCCAGCTATGTAAAGTACCGAGCAAGATGGCTCAAGCGGTTTCGTCTGTGGCCTGCATTCGGGAGCTCCGCGTTCGAATCCAGTGACAGACCTACCTGACCCATGGGTTTCATGGGGGGTTTTCCTGGGTCGCTAGTCGTATGCTGGGTAGTTAATTACATTCTTCGAATTTCGTGTCCCTCCATTTCATTTCCATTATCACTTCCCATCATCTCTCATCCGGTGGTCTCTTTCAGGATAGAAGTGTCAGTAGATTTCTCAGCGTTGCATGGCAGGATGATATTCTTCTCCTTGTAGGACTGTATCAGGTCTCAAAGTTGCAGTACGAAAACAATTATTCTTCTACCAACAATTTTTCACAAGGGTGGTCTGAAAAGTCTCCGACCTACTAAAGGTACAATACATTTTTTCAGAATTTTTTTTCAACATAGTCTCCTTGTAACTCTACACACTTCTCCCCTCCATGTTCCCATCTCTGTAACTCGTCCAAATAGTACTCGGCGTTTTTCAACGTAGTCTCCTTGTAACTCTACACACTTCTCCCAGCGATGTTCCCATCTCTGTAACTCGTCCAAATACTACTCGACGTTTTTCAACGTAGTCTCCTTGTAACTCTACACACTTCTCCCAGCGATGCTCCCATCTCTGTTACCGTCCAAATAGTACTCGGCGTTTTTCAACATAGTCTCCTTGTAACTCTACACACTTCTCCCAGCGATGCTCCCGTCTCTGTAACACGTCCAAATACTACTCGACGTTTTTCAACATAGTCTCCTTGTAACTCTACACACTTCTCCCAGCGATGCTCCCGTCTCTGTAACACGTCCAAATACTACTCGGCGTTTTTCAACATAGTCTCCCTGTAACTCTACACACTTCTCCCAGCGATGCTCCCGTCTCTGTAACCCGTCCAAATAGTACTCGACGTTTTTCAACATAGTCTCCTTGTAACTCTACACACTTCTCCCAGCGATGCTCCCATCTCTGTATCCCGTCCAAATAGTACTCGACGTTTTTCAACATAGTCTCCTTGTAACTCTACACACTTCTCCCCTATATGTTCCCATCTCTGTAACCCGTCCAAATAGCACTCGACGTTTTTCAACATAGTCTCCTTGTAACTCTACACACTTCTCCCAGCGATGCTCCCATCTCTGTATCCCGTCCAAATAGTACTTGGCGTTTTTCAACATAGTCTCCTTGTAACTCTACACACTTCTCCCAGCGATACTCCCATCTCTGTAACCCGTCCAAATAGTACTCGACGTTTTTCAACATAGTCTCCTTGTAACTCTACACACTTCTCCCAGCGATGCTCCCATCTCTGTAACACGTCCAAATAGTACTCGGCGTTTTCCAACATAGTCTCCTTGTAACTCTACACACTTCTCCCAGCGATGCTCTCATCTCTGTAACACGTCCAAATAGTACTCGGCGTTTTTCACCATAGTCTCCTTGTAACTCTACACACTTCTCCCAGCGATGCTCCCATCTCTGTAACCCGTCCAAATAGTACTCGGCGTTTTTCAACATAGTCTCCTTGTAACTCTACACACTTCTCCCAGCGATGTTCCCATCTCTGTAACACGTCCAAATAGTACTCGACGTTTTTCAACATAGTCTCCTTGTAACGCTACACACTTCTCCCAGCAATGCTCCCATCTCTGTAACCCGTCCAAATAGTACTCGGCGTTTTTCAACATAGTCTCCTTGTAACTCTACACACTTCTCTCAGCGATGTTCTCATCTCTGTAACCCGTCCAAATAGTACTCGACGTTTTTCAACATAGTCTCCTTGTAACTCTACACACTTCTCCCAGCAATGCTCCCATCTCTGTAACCAGTCCAAATAGTACTCGGCGTTTTTCAACATAGTCTCCTTGTAACTCTACACACTTCTCCCAGCGATGTTCCCATCTCTGTAACACGTCCAAATAGTACTCGACGTTTTTCAACATAGTCTCCTTGTAACGCTACACACTTCTCCCAGCGATGCTCCCATCTCTGTAACACCTCCAAATAGTACTCGACGTTTTTCAACATAGTCTCCTTGTAACTCTACACACTTCTACCAGCAATGCTCCCATCTCTGTAACCAGTCCAAATAGTACTCGGCGTTTTTCAACATAGTCTCCTTGTAACTCTACACACTTCTCCCAGCAATGCTCCCATCTCTGTAACCCGTCCAAATAGTACTCGACGTTTTTCAACACAGTCTCCTTGTAACTCTACACACTTCTCCCAGCAATGCTCCCATCTCTGTAACCCGTCCAAATAATACTCGGCGTTTTTCAACATAGTCTCCTTGTAACTCTACACACTTCTCCCAGCAATGCTCCCATCTCTGTAACACGTCCAAATAGTACTCGTCGTTTTTCAACATAGTCTCCTTGTAACTCTACACACTTCTCCCAGCGATGCTCCCATCTCTGTAACACGTCCAAATAGTACTCGTCGTTTTTCAACATAGTCTCCTTGTAACTCTACACACTTCTCCCAGCAATGCTCCCATCTCTGTAACACGTCCAAATAGTACTCGGCGTTTTTCAACATAGTCTCCTTGTAACTCTACACACTTCTCCCAGCAATGCTCCCATCTCTGTAACACGTCCAAATAGTACTCGTCGTTTTTCAACATAGCCTCCTTGTAACTCTACACACTTCTCCCAGCGATGCTCCCATCTCTGTAACACGTCCAAATAGTACTCGTCGTTTTTCAACATAGTCTCCTTGTAACTCTACACACTTCTCCCAGCAATGCTCCCATCTCTGTAACACGTCCAAATAGTACTCGGCGTTTTTCAACATAGCCTCCTTGTAACTCTACACACTTCTCCCAGCAATGCTCCCATCTCTGTAACCCGTCCAAATAATACTCGGCGTTTTTCAACATAGTCTCCTTGTAACTCTACACACTTCTCCCAGCAATGCTCCCATCTCTGTAACACGTCCAAATAGTACTCGTCGTTTTTCAACATAGTCTCCTTGTAACTCTACACACTTCTCCCAGCGATGCTCCCATCTCTGTAACCCGTCCAAATAGTACTCGGCGTTTTTCAACATAGTCTCCTTGTAACTCTACACACTTCTCCCAGCGATGCTCCCATCTCTGTAACCCGTCCAAATAGTACTCGGCGTTTTTCAACATAGTCTCCTTGTAACTCTACACACTTCTCCCAGCAATGCTCCCATCTCTGTAACACGTCCAAATAGTACTCGTCGTTTTTCATCATAGTTTCCTTGTAACTCTACACACTTCTCCCAGCGATGCTCCTATATCTGTAACCCGTCCAAATAGTACTCGGCGTTTTTCAACATAGTCTCCTTGTAACTCTGCACAGTTCTGTCGGCGATGATCTCATCTCTGTAACCCGTCCAAATAGTACTCGGCGTTTTTCAACATAGTCTCCTTGTAACTCTACACACTTCTCCCAGCGATGCTCTCATCTCTGTAACACGTCCAAATAGTTGTCGGCGTTTTTCAATATAGTTTCCTTGTAACTCTACACAGTTCTGCCGGCGATGATCTCATCTCTGTAACCCGTCCAAATAGTACTCGGCGTTTTTCAACATAGTCTCCTTGTAACTCTGCACAGTTCTGCCGGCGATGATCTCGTCTCTGTAACCCGTCCAAATAGCACTCGGCGTTTTTCAACATATTCTCCTTGTAACTCTACACACTTCTCCCAGCGATGCTCTCATCTCTGTAACACGTCCAAATAGTTCTCGGCGTCTTTCAATATAGTTTCCTTGTAACTCTACACACTTCTCCCAGCGATGCTCCCATCTCTGTAACACGTCCAAATAGTACTCGTCGTTTTTCAACATAGCCTCCTTGTAACTCTACACACTTCTCCCAGCGATGCTCCCATCTCTGTAACACGTCCAAATAGTACTCGTCGTTTTTCAACATAGTCTCCTTGTAACTCTACACACTTCTCCCAGCAATGCTCCCATCTCTGTAACCCGTCCAAATAGTACTCGGCGTTTTTCAACATAGTTTCCTTGTAACTCTACACACTTCTCCCAGCGATGCTCCTATCTCTGTAACCGTCCAAATATTACTCGGCGTTTTTCAACATAGTCTCCTTGTAACTCTACACACTTCTGCCGGCGATGCTCTCATCTCTGTAACCCGTCCAAATAGCACTCGGCGTTTTTCAACATAGTCTCCTTGTAACTCTACACACTTCTCTCAGCGGTGCTCCCGTGTGCTCCCGCACACGGCGTTTTTCAAAATAGTCTCCTTGTAACTCTACACACTTCTACCAGCGATGTTCTCATCTCTGTAACCCGTCCAAGTAGTACTCGGCGTTTTTCAACATAGTCTTCTTGTAACTCTACACACTTCTGCCAGCGATGCTCCCATCTCTGTAACCGTCCAAGTAGTACTCGGCGTTTTTCAACATAGTCTCCTTGTAACTCTACACACTTCTCCCAGCGATGTTCCCATATCTGTAACCGTCCAAGTAGTACTCGGCGTTTTTCAACATAGTCTCCTTGTAACTCTACACACTTCTCTCAGCGGTGCTCCCGTGTGCTCCCGCACACGGCGTTTTTCAAAATAGTCTCCTTGTAACTCTACACACTTCTACCAGCGATGTTCTCATCTCTGTAACCCGTCCAAGTAGTACTCGGCGTTTTTCAACATAGTCTTCTTGTAACTCTACACACTTCTGCCAGCGATGCTCCCATCTCTGTAACCGTCCAAGTAGTACTCGGCGTTTTTCAACATAGTCTTCTTGTAACTCTACACACTTCTGCCAGCGATGCTCCCATCTCTGTAACCCATCCAAGTAGTACTCGGCGTTTCTCAACATAGTCTCCTTGTAACTTTACACACTTCCGCCAGCGATGTTCCCATCTCTGTAACCCGTCCAAATAGCACTCGGCGTTTCTCAACATAGTCTCCTTGTAACTTTACACACTTCCGCCAGCGATGCTCCCATCTCTGTAACCCGTCCAAGTAGTACTCGGCGTTTTTCAACATAGTCTCCTTGTAACTCTACACACTTCTGCCAGCGATGTTCCCATATCTGTAACCCATCCAAGTAGTACTCGGCGTTTTTCAACATAGTCTCCTTGTAACTTTACACACTTCCGCCAGCGATGCTCCCATCTCTGTAACCCGTCCAAATAGTACTCGGCGTTTTTCCCTGTAAAATAGTTATTCACGAAGGTGGTTGCCTCTTCATTTGACGAAAATCTCTGTCCTCCGAGCGCAATTTTCAGATGAAGGAACAAAAAGAAGTCGCTTGGGGCTAGATCTGGTGAGTCAGCATCGTCCTGGTGAAACAGAATTTCCTTTTTCTGCAAATGTGGCCGTTTTTCCGCCAGTTCTGTCTTCAGCTTGTCAAGTGATGATGCGTAATATGCTCCTGTAAATGGTTTTCCTTTCTGAAGATAATCCATTAAAATATATCCATGACTATCTCAAAAAATAGTCGCCATCACTTTCCCAGCCGAAAAAAACAGTTTTGATCTTTTTGGAGCTGGTGGCCCCTCTGCAGTCCACTGTTTGGACTGTATTTTTCTTTCGGTCGTATAATGATGTATTCAAGTTTCATCTACAGTAATTAATCGGCGCCAAACCTCGGATTTCTTGCGCCTAAACTGCGCTAACAGATCGTTGGAAATGTTCATTCGAACACGCTTTTCGTCTAACATCAGCAACAATGGCACCCAACGCATGTCTAAATGTTGATTTAATATGTGACAAACACGTTCTTTTGACATGTTCATAGCCTCTGCTTTCTCTCTCACTTTAATACGGCGGTCATCTAGCGCCATTCGGTGAACTTTGAGGATGTTTTCGTCAGTATTTGCAGTTTTTGGACGTCCCTAACGTTCATCATCTCCCAAGTTCCTACGACCACGTTTATATTCAGCTACCCAAAATTTCACTGTGGTAAATGATGGTGCAGAGTCACCATACACGGAATCCAACTCATCTTTGGTTTGCGTAGGCGTATTGCCTTTCAAAAACAAATATTTAATGACAGCTCGATACTGGATTTTGTTCATTTTTATAAAAACACTCACGTCAACTCACTCAAAGGACTGTTACATAACAATTGAGTGGCTAAAATGGTTGAAAATTTGGTGAGTAGCTGTCAACAACTGAACAACGAAATCTTATATATACGAGTGCTACCATCTTCATGTTGAAGTCGGAAACTTTTCAGACCACCTTCGTAGTAATTGCATATATTGTGTATATTTAGTTGAATAGGCTTATTCCTCTATAAGTACTACAATTTTTCAGTTCTTTTATGAAAACGAACTTATTTCGACTGTGTCCCAAGCTTCTAGTAATCCTTTTATTCCAGCAACATTGATTTATCAAGTGGAGAAATCTGTAATGCGGAAGAGTTATTGAAATTATTATTTGGTTTGCAGGAATGACAACAAGCTCGACGCCTCCCTCCGCAGCGGATGTTGCCGTGGTGGTAGTGAGCAAGCAAGAACCAGAGGATGACGATGACGACCCGATATCGCAGGCGATAGGCAACTTTGGGCGGTGGCAGCTCCAACTGACCTTCTTCTTGTCGCTGTTCAACATCCCCTGCACGTGGCATATATTTGCAATGACCTTCCAGGCGCCGGCCGTGGACTTCTGGTGCGCCCGACCTCCAAATCTTCTAAATATGCCTGTGGACGAGTGGCGTAACCTCAGTCACCCAACAATCGTGAAGGTAAGGGCGTCTTACTGAACTGGGCAAACATTACCATTGTTAAGGCCACAGCTTGTTATTGGTTGTATTTCCGTTACCAGTTCCCAAAAATAAATCACTGTATATCTCAATGACGATCTGCCACCTCCTCTGTCACTGCACTAGATTACTGGAAAACAAATTCAGCATTTCGGAAACTAAAACAATTAGCCGCTAAATATTTATATATTCCACAGTTTTCTCTGAATGACTGTTTAGCACAGCAGGACTTATATGTAACAGAAAAAGAAGTAGACTTGACCCCAAAACAGTGAAAACACTAGTATTTTTTAGCAAACACTTAGCAAACACTGTTTTCCTTTTAAATGTGTGACGTAGAGTTTAAAAATAAGAGCACTGATGGTTTTAAGTTTTGCCTCATTAAATATGTACACCTATTTAATTTTATTTGGATTACGCAGTTCTCCCAACATTCAATTTTGTATTGAAACTATAAGTAAAAAATGACGTTATCGAGTATCGAAGTACCAGGTATCGTGGAAAAGATCGTATATTGGTATCGAGCGTTGAGTAAAACTGGAACTACCTTAAACTAAGATACATATGGTATTTTGGTGTACATCGTTATTATCGTTTTTAATAAAAAGTGCTGCATCTCGCCTCATTCTCTCTCTCCCTCCATTCCTCCCCCCCCCCCTCTCTCTCTGTATATTACTTTTAGATTACATTTGTTTTATATATTTTTCCAAATTAATCATACCTATTTGACTTCATATTGTATATTTAAGAAGCTTTATGTACTTATATTTAAACAACTGTTCATCATGCTTTGTTTAATATAGCAGTCCCTGAATTGAAGGAATTAAAAGATAAATATTCAAGTTTTTTCAAAACGACACCGAAAAATTATAGCCGTTTCGTAGTTTTTAACTTAACTAGTCCGAATTTCTTTTTCACAGCTTCGAAGTTCTCTTAGGTATACCTTTATGCAGCATTAAATATTACATTACCTTGTGATTAGGCAGCGCAGGAATCACTAGTGTGCAAACCTCAAAAGTTGTTATTGGGACGTACCGGCCACGAAAACAAAAGTATTGCTCCTTGCTCTTTATCAGTGACCGAGACTACCTGTCAGATAATGAGGCAAAGGGCCGTTACTTGTAAAAAAGTCGACTAATGACTCGGACAGTTCCAATATTGTTCATTTTACTATGATCTTAACCTAGTTACTGTAAAATCAAACGCTTCCTTTTCAGTTACAAATGCTTTATTTAGTATTATTAAACACGTGAAATAAAATGCTCGTCTCATTGCATAAGGCATTTAGTTTTGGTTCACTTTATTTAGAATTCTTTGATATTTTTCTCTGTACTTTTATCATTTAATGCTTCCATCTTCAATCTCACTAACTTAACTTCCCTCTAAAAGGTTTACGTTGCATATGCCCACCAGCTTAATTGCCGTCATCGACTGTTATAACGGAATATTGGAACACGTTAAACACCCATAAACAAATATCTAAATAATAGCTTCTTTATTGCGGTTTCATAGACAAAGAAATTCTAAATAGTAGCAAGCTGCCGTAGAGTATGTCGGTATGTTTACAAATAGTTACAGCAGGCAGCACGATGTCAGCTACCTGCGAACTTCATTAGCGTGAGGCACGCGGCGTTTTTCCTGTCACTGCCTAATCCATACTTATTCTGGAGCGTTTTTATCCGGCTCTATTGGCGATAAAAACTATCCATATGTGCCACATAGAAGCTGAACTACTACTTCTATATATTCGTTCGGTGTCGTTTTTGAAATATCTGTATATTTAAATGTTTATAACAACTTTTGGCATTTATCGAAGTGTCTTTTAATTACGCTTTTCATAAATGCTCATGCGAATAGACTCTTTTCTACGTGCACTTTTAGTCTTTTAGTGTATAATGGACTACAAAACATGTTTTCAGTGACACACACACACACACACACACACACACACACACACGCACACACACACACACACACACACACATATTAATATTACGTTTTCCTCTATCACAGATATGTGTTAAAGAAAAAGCGTAAATGCTAAAGGATAGACAACGTAGGAAGACACTGCGACCCACACACAGATCTATTGCTTCTAACACCTCCCGAGGGAGGGATGAAGTGAAGAACCCGCAAGAGGCTACCTGGAACGCAGAAGCAGAGAAGCCCGTAAGACCCTAACAGTGGCGGCTAAAGCATGGTAGTGCTAGCATTACCTACATTTCAGTTTTCTTTTTATGTATATTAAGATCCTTTAACAAACGGTTAGAAATTTTCGACAGTAAAAGAATGTAATAGTTGAAATGATGCTTAGTTATATGAAGTAATATTTTCACCACTGATTTCACTGTACATCGAATGGCTCTAACCGCCACGTAACAATGAAAACGCCCAACTAACCACGTCCGTTGGATTCGGAAGTTGGGCGACTTTTTCCTCAAACAAATATCGAGCTACGGTAAAATTTAGAAATGAATTACTAAACAAAATAACATGGAGAGGAGAATAAACCATCCACAAACTTTACATCCACAGAACCATTAATTTTTTGTGTAAATGTTTATGCAATGTGCACGCCACTTCTTTGTTATGCATTTATCTACAGATCAGGAGCAGGTCTTCCCATGTATTTAGTTTTACCTTGTCTACTGACGATAATGTAGAAAATGGACTACCTTAGTAAAAAAAAAGAATTTACTTTATTAGTGTTAAATAAATAAAATGTCAAATCACAGTACTCATAAACTTTTTAGAATTCACTGCAGAAGCATACTTCTGTTTTAATCGTTTGCTATACAATACAGGTAACATTAGAAAATAACAATTTCATCTAAGTAGGTATGAATAAGGAGAAATGGGAAATATGATATAAAACACAGTTTACCGCTAATTTTTTCATTGCACTTATTTGTAAGTGATTTATCCTCAATATAACATAGTCTGAAAATCTAATACCGGTAGCTAATTGCTTATACCGGGACATGATTTCCAAATTCTAATTTATTAACTACCAAATAAATACAATCTACACGACAATTTTTCAGATAAAATATTTTTTGGTCTTATAAGTACGAGGGCTGTTCAATAAAGAATGATCATAATTTTTACGGCCATAACTTTTCGCACTAAAATTCCATCTGTTAGCTTAATGTGAAACAAACTCGCCGTACTAGCTTCATTGTTGGTACTCATGGTTCCCGCCTGTGAGAACCAGGTAAGTTCAGACATGTTCAGTATCGCCTACCGCTGCAATGGAGGTAACACGCGAGGAACAATATGCGGCTTTGAAATTCTGCTTTCGTCTCAACAAATCTTCAGTTGAGGCCTATACAATGCTACAGAAGGCCTATGGAGAGTCTGTTCTTCCCTACAGCACAGCTCGGAGGTGGTTTAAAATGTTTAAAGAGGGGAGACAGTTAATTTCAAAGGAAGGTGGACCCGGTGGTCCAGTTACTGCTCTTACGGAACAAAACATCAACACTGCTGCTGCCATTGTGAGAGAGAATCGACGAATTACCTTAAGATCACTTTCTGAAATCCTGAACATTTCATTGGGTGCCACCCACTCGTTGGTGACAGAAACATTACACATGAGACGTGTTTGTGCGTGATGGGTTCCAAGACTGTTGATTTCCGAACAAAAGGACATTCGCATGCAGTTAAAGTCGATGCTAGAGGAAGATCCGGAGTTTCTTTCAAACGTATTCACTGCTGATGAAACATGGCTACATCATTTTGATCCTGAGAGCAAACAGCAAATTTCATTGTGACATTCTCCTTCATCACCAACCCCCAAAAGAGCAAAAGTGGTTGCTTCTGCTGGGAAATTTATGGTCATCTCATTCTTTGATATTCATGGAATGGTTCATCAGCATGTTGTACCTGCACACACATCAGTAACTGGACAATACTACAGGGATGTCCTGAAAACATTGCAAGCTCATATCAGGCGCAAAAGACGACATTTCCATGAACCAGGCTGGATGCTGCACCACGATAATGCGCGGCCGCATATTGCCAATGTTGTTGCTGAATATCTTGCCAAAATCAACGTGAAGTGCATCCCTCACCCTCCCTATAGTCCAGATTTAGCTCCCTGTGACTTTTTTCTATTCCCTATCTTGAAGAAACGCCTTCATGTGAGGCATTATCCATCATCAGAAGCAGTGGTCAAGGCTGCGGAGGCGATTTTGAAGGATCTCTCAAAAATGGTTTTCAGCATGTCTTTGAAGACTGGCAGAAACGCTGGGACAAGTGCATCGTATTCAGGGGAGACTATTTTGAGAAGAACCGTCAAAATTATGAGGATGAGTAAATTGTACGTTTTAAAAAAAACATTGTGATTATTCTTTATTGAACAGCCCTCGTAATATTGGTACTACTGACCGGTATGTGCTGCCAACGATAGGCGTGCCAGTAAATTACCGGCACGGATTTCTCCAATCTCTTCGCCGTACCACTTCCCGCTAAAACTTTACAGAGAAAGACGTAATTTTGTGCCAGATTCCAAACAGCACAAATCTATGGAATAATGTTCAAACTACGACATTATACTTATTCCTTCAGCTTCTCTGGTTCTTTTCTTGATAGGCAAGATGTTTGACTAGGTCTTCAACAACAGTAAGCATGATCCCATTAGAGCATCAAACTTAAAATTCTATTCCCGGCCTTGTCGTTTCAGAATTGTCTAATATTTAAACTAACTTTGGCTCCGGTATAAAATTGTTTATTCCAAGCACATGCCAGTTATGTAATGCATACATACAGACGCTTAAAAGGAACTCATTAGCAGTGATCACTTAATTTCATCACGAGCCTTCATGTTTGGTATAGTGTGCCATTAACTAACATGTTACTGGTTTTGAGTACCCACCTTGCTCCTGTTATTTATGTGACAAGTCTTTGGATTATGTCAACAGAGAAATATTTACTTACTGGCTTAAACAAGATTATCCGCTATATACAATCCTAGCTGTAGATATTTATTATCAGCAACTTACTGCAGATTGCAAAAATGGACAATGTATAACCTTCAACATATCATTGTACAAAGACGACAATGAACTCTTTTATCCAAAACTTGATTGTGAAGTTGTACTTTAATAATATAAATTAACATATGAAAGCAACGCTTCAAGGACGGATAGAATTTCAATTTAACTACTACATGAATAAACTACAACCACTATAGCTACATTTAAAGTATAATATTTATTGCATTTTTTAACATTTAGTAATGCAATGTAAATCTGCAACTACAGCTACAACTTCAATGCATTCATTAATTAACAAATATTTTCATATATATTCACTCCTACTGGCAATACATTCATCAATGTATATTTCTGAAATGAAAATCAATATAAATTTTTTTTCATAATTATAAACATTTAAAATGCTGAATCAATTGCCGTGAGTTGTTATTCAAATTTTAAACAATTAAAACAAACGACTAACCAACATCGATTCTCTCATACAACGACACACATCCAGCTGGCCTTGATCTAAATAACCCCATATTCCAGAAAACAAAATTAAAAGTAATTTCCCTATTTTATTTTAGTATAATTTTACAAGATGCGTACAAGCTATAACACCTACTTTTTCATAAAGGAACTTCTGTTTTTTTTTTTTTTTTTTTAAATACACGTGCACTCTTTGTGAATGAGAGACAGAGATGCCAGCACCCAGGACGCACATTAGACACATCCATGGTAGAATCAACACATACCTCACTTAACTGTCTTGGCTTGTTGTCACACGATGTTCTGTCTTCATTGAACTGTCACACCCAGGAACGTACATTAGACACATTCATGGTACCATCACCACATGCCTCACTCAACTGACAATGAACTTCAATAAGTATCGCACCACGAAGATGGAGAAAACGAATGATTACACACTGTTCTTGCAATGAAAACATCGCCATTTTAAGTATCAAAAACATACTTTACTCTCGTCGCTGCCACTACAGATCTATGCACTGTACACTGCTGCCATCTCTGTCACGCATTGACAAAGAGTCAACGTGTATTAAAAAAAAACAGAAATTTCTACCTGGTCCCAATCCTGAAAAAATAGGTGTTATAAATTGAGCGCACGTCGTACACTCGCGGAAAATAAGTAACCTCCCTCTCGTGGATGAAATACTTCTTGATTGACTACTACCATAAATAACTACTGGCATATCTTTTTTTCTAAAATAAAATTTATTTTGTGTTTAACATCTACTTTGTAAATTTTTTGTTTCATTGCCCTCTGTTTATTTTCTGAATATCTTTTAATTATAATTTCAAAAGATACTCACACAAAAATGAATTTAATTAAAGAGCATTTCTGGGATATGTTTTTCTATGTTGTATATCATGACTAATGCCTAAACAATAGAAGATGGACTTAAAAATGTGTTGTCCCATACAAAGCAACAATTTACAATTGATTCAAAAGAGATTGTTTTTTTTTTTATGAATTTCGTGAAAGACACCCAAGAACTGCTTTTACTGATGAAAATATTGGAACTTTTCCCGCCTCGGTAGCGTAGATGGTAGCGTGTCTGCCTCACGTTCAAGAGGTCCCGAGTTCGAATCTCGGTCAGGGTGAGTTACCTGGATAAGGTTTTTTTCGGGGTTTTCCCTTATCCTTCAAGACGTATGTCGGGTAACTCTAAGCTCCATGGACCCCGGACGCATTGAGCATCATTTCACCCATTTCATTTATCGTCTAATATGACTAAATGTTGGAGGACATACATTGAAAAAAATTCGACCAATGCTTGAAGATAAAAAAATGAATTTATTCGGGCGACATTGGGCATTGGTATCAGTCAAATCCAAAATATTTCATACCAACACCTAGACGTGAGAAAACTTTCTTGTTCATAGATTCCAGATTAACTTGTTCCCGTTTAAAAACATTAAGGCATTGATTGGTTCAGGAAAACAATGGAATAATATTAGTGCAGTACTTCATATTTTCCTTTGAATAGTAGTAGTGGTAGTAGTAGTAGTTTTATTGGTTCTTTTGATCATAATACATGATACAGAACACGTCCAGGACCTTTACAATTATTTACAGGCCTTTCAATATTTAACATTATGTACATGGACATCAATTACAAAATTGAGCTATTTCCTCAAAATATTAAATAAACACATTGTGTACACATTTATAAAATATCTTAAAAATGTAGCTGTTAAAGTAATTATAATATTCCTTTATGCTCTAAAAACAATGGTGTAAAAGAAGCTTTTTGAGACAAATCCTAAATCGATGCAGTGCAGGCATTTGCTTCAGATAATTGGGTAATTTATTACAAAGCTGGAGGCCAGTATATACAAAACTTTTTTCAAAAGAACTTGTGCCATGTGTGATCACATGAAGGTTATCTTTTCTTCTGGTATCATGAGAATGTATCTGTGAGTTTTTTTGTGTACATACTGAGATTAGTTTTTATGTGGCATAATGTTTCATATATGTAAATAGAGGGGAGGGGCAATATATTTAATTCCTTAAATAATGGCCTACAACTGGTTCTTTTATTAACATGTAGTATTATCCTAATTGCCCGTTTTTTGCATTTTAAAAATGGATTTTGCTCCTGTTGAATTACCCAATAATAATATTCCAAAGCTAAGAACAGATTGAAAATATGCGTGATATAAAGATAAAACTGATAGTTACTGGTAATGAATCTTGGATTTATTGTTATGATTCCAAAAAGAAATGCCAATTGGCTCAATAGATATTTCGAATAGAGCTCCAGCCTAAAATCTTTAGGAGAATTAGCAATACTGGTATTCAAATATTTCATAGATTAAACACTAGACAAAATCGTAAAGTCTATTTAGTTAACGCATGTGCAGTTCGGAGTTAAAGGAACCTGAGCCACTAATGACCGTCATAAATCTAACTCCACACTTCAGAAATGGAACACTGTCGTTGAGGACCAATAGCAACCCTGATTTTCTGGAAGTGACAGTTGTATGTCTACTCCACGTGGAGTTTCAGTTGCCAAAGTTCCAACTTCCAGTTGATCTGTTTCATTACGTGCAGAAATTCGTTGTGTGTCACGATGTGGAGACCGTAGGTGGGAAATGCAGTGGTAAATGCAAATGAAGTAGTAGATAACTTTCAGTCAAGTGAAAATAATCAAAGTGAAGACAGTGTGAATAACTGGGCCGAGTTATATTACTGGAAAAACCTCAGAAAAACAAAGTTATAACGGGAACTGTTTCTAAGCAAATTCAAGCGCTTGTTTTGAACACATGTGCTGAAAAATAATCTTGGTAAGGGGTCGTACAGTGAACCTGATGATAAATTCTGGATATTCACAGAAACACAGTAAGAAATATTGTGACGAAAGGAATACCAAAGGCGCCGATCAAATGTGATAACAAAAGGAAACGTTTCTCTAAAGTAGATAATTTCACATGCGATTTAATTCGTCGAGAAATTTATAGATTCTGTGCAAAAGGGAGAGCTCCCACCTTAGACGGATTGTTTGCACATTTGCAAGAAAATTGTGATTTTCCTTATGAGCTTCACTTTGCGCCGTCTCCTAGAGAAGCTGGGTTTCAAATACTGCACTTCGAATAAGTTACGGGTTATTATGGAATCCAGTAGAGTTGTAGCTTGGCGATATGTGTGTGTGTGTGTGTGTGTGTGTGTGTGTGTGTGTGTGTGTGTGTGTGTGTGTGTGTGTGTGTGTGTGTGTGGTTGTGTATGTGTGTCAAAACTAAGGAAGTTTCGCAGTAACTGACATAAGATAATTTATTTAGACGAAATCTCCTACGACATCCATGACGTATCGAGAAACGTGGCAACCTTGCAGAACGGTCTGGGAGAACAAGGATCGGGGGTTGTAAAACGATTATAAGGGTTCGTCAAAGCAGAGGCCGACGTGCACACGCGTTAACTAAACAGACTTTAACATTCGTCATTCCAGTACTAAACTTGCTTCCAAAAAGTTGTGTATTATGAAACCATCAAAATATTTAACACCCTTCCTAATGATCTTAAAGGAAAAATTTATATTTTCAGTGCTTTGAAAATTGTTTTTATTTTGGTGAAATTTTGATGAGTATGTTTGTTTCTCTCAGGATGGCAAGACCGAGTTCGACCCCTGCTCCATCTGGGACCTGGATTACTCCCAGAATGTTATCACGCACACCAATAAAACAAGCACCTGTACAGCTTGGGAGTTTGATGATAACGAGTTTGGGGAAACTATTACTGCTAAGGTAAGTTGCATATACAGGATGTTACAAAAAGGTACGGCCAAACTTTCAGGAAACATTCCTCACACACAAAGAAAGAAAATATGTTATGTGGACATGTGACCGGAAACGCAAAATTTCCATGTTAGAGCTCATTTTAGTATTTCTCTTAAAAGGTAAATTGAAATCATTCGTGCAGACAAATGTCAAAATACCCCATTGTGGTTCATGCACGATGGAGCTCCTGCACATTTCAGTCGAAGTGTTCGTACGCTTCTCAACAACAGATTCGGTGACCAATAGATTGGTAGAGGCGGACCAATTACATGGCCTCCACGCTCTCCTGACGTCAACCCTCTTGACTTTCATTTATGGGGGCATTTTAAAGCTCTTGTCTACACAACCCCGGCACCAAATGTAGAGACTCTTCGTGCTCGTATTGTGGACGGCTGTGATACAATACGCCATTCTCCAGGGCTGCATCAGCGCATCAGGGATTCCATGCGACGGAGAATGGATGCATGTAACCTCGCTAACGGAGGACATTTTGAACATTTCCTGTAATAAAGTGTTTGAAGTCACGCTGGTACGTTCTGTTGTCGTGTGTTTCCATTCCATGATTAATGTTATTTGAAGAGAAGTAATAAAATGAGCTCTAACATGGAAATTAAGCGTTTCCGGACACATGTCCACATAACATATTTTCTTTCTTTGTGTGTGAGGAATGTTTCCTGAAAGTTTGGCCGTACCTTTTTGTAACATCCTGTACAAATTGAGGTAACTATACATCCGCATTATCAACAAACTGTCATTAAAACTTGCAGGTTTACGATATTACTCCAGAAATTGCTGTTTTAGAAAGACTGTGCACAGCTAACATAAAACTGTGCTTCAAAACTTCAAGCCAAGAAGAACCATGAACTTAAATTTGATGGCAAGTGCTACTGGCATATGGAGTGTGTAGTTGTTAAACTTTATGGTCTGCCTGTGCACAGAGAGCTGTATTTGAGGCCATAGGCATTAGTAGGGGGCGGATTTTGCCCTGTTTCCCTATTTTATTACTTTGTTCAGAAACGTAGGCTTTTAAGTTATAAGCACGTTTCCTACAATTATTTGCCCCATTTCCTAGTTTTATAGTGCCTATAAATACCCATTTCATACTTTTGTGCCTATTCTGCTTATTAGTGTCTAAAACTGCCTTTTTAGCCAATTTCTTCTGCTAGTAATTTGTGACAACAGCTTTTGCATTTGTTAGTTTCAACGTGAAATTTTCGGGACGAGAAATTTTTTACTGCTGCACATTGGATATACAAAAAGGGAAATGAAATGTGTAGTGTTTAACGCCCACTTTTACTACATACGGCACCGCAGGCGGTGACACTGATGATACACGAGATGAAGATGGAGCACGGGTGGAATGAGATGGCGGGGGAAACCGGAGGCCCCGGAGAAAACCCGCCCCAGCGCCGTGTTGTCCACCACAAATCTCACTTTGCGGTCGCCTGGGATCGAACCCGGGCCGCCTTGGTGAGAGCCAAGCAGTCTAACCACTGAGCCACGGCGCGGCCACTACAAAAAGGGATTTATTAGGGAAACTCTCTGTGCAAATTGGTCCAAAACTTACAACAATATCAAATTTAGTTTTTGTGTTAAAATTAATGTAGACATACTTCAATAATTAAAAGTTTTTTTAGCGGTACTACATAAAACGTCACATGACTATTTAAATAACCTTACACCTGCATCGTAGCTGCTATTACGTAATTTTAACCTCAGATTTCTCAGCTTCCATATATTATACATTTTCCTAACTTCAAAATGCCCCACAGTATGCAGGTTTCTATTAATCTGTATGAAATTCTAAACATGTCTGTAAGTGCAACTGCATATTAAGTGTACCCATTTACATTTATTGTGTTTTTGTTATTTATATTGAAAAAGATCATAATGTTTACTTCTTCCTGAAAACGCTTAGGAAAATAAAAATTGTTAAATAGGTATGATTATTTTTTTCCTTCGTTGATATGGCGAAGACAAATATTTCACATAGGTACAGGTTATTAATAGGTTAAAATGGGTACAGAAACTTATACCACAAGCATTAATTTTTAAAATTGCAATATGTGAGACATTTTGAAAATTGCCTGTAATTTAGACATAAACTGTTAATTTCTCAGAAACTATTATAACTAGAAAGCTGAAACTTGGTATTATTCCATTCTTGATCGATCACAAACTTAAATTAAATAAACTTGAAACAAATGTAATAAAATCTTAAGATATTTCAATTTTCACCCTTGAACCCCCCCCCCCCCCCAAACCCATGTTTTTGTTTTCGACATAGTTAATTACTTCACACCTTTCTGGACATTATGGTTCTTACTTAGTGAAGTGGATTTATATGTACACTCCTGGAAATGGAAATAAGAACACATTGACGCCGGTGTGTCAGACCCACCATACTTGCTCCGGACACTGCGAGAGGACTGTACAAACAATGATCACACGCACGGCACAGCGGACACATCAGGAACCGCGGTGTTGGCCGTCGAATGGCGCTAGCTGCGCAGCGTTTGGGCACCGCCGCCGTCAGTGTCAGCCAGTTTGCCGTGGCATAGGGAGCTCCATCGCAGTCTTTAACACTGGTAGCATGCCGCGACAGCGTGGACGTGGACCGTATGTGCAGTTGACGGACTTTGAGCGAGGGTGTATAGTGGACATGCGGGAGGCCGGGTGGACGTACCGCCGAATTGCTCAACACGTGGGGCGTGAGGTCTCCACAGCACATCGATGTTGTCGCCAGTGGTCGGCGGAAGGTGCACGTGCCCGTCGACCTGGGACCGGACCGCAGCGACGTACGGATGCACGCCAAGACCGTCGGATCCTACGCAGTGCCGTAGGAGACAGCACCGCCACTTCCCAGCAAATTGGGGACACTGTTGCTCCTGGGGTATCGGCGAGTACCATTCGCAACCGTCTCCATGAAGCTGGGCTACGGTCCCGCGCACCGTTAAGCCGTTTTCCGCTCACGCACCAACATCGTGCAACCCGGTTCCAGTGGTGTCGCGACAGGCGTGAATGGAGGGACGAACGGAGACGTGTCGTCTTCAGCGATGAGAGTCGCTTCTGCCTTGGTGCCAATGATGGTCGTATGCGTGTTTGGCGCCGTGCAGGTGAGCGCCACAATCAGGACTGCATACGACCGAGGCACACAGGGACAACACCCGGCATCATGGTGTGGGGAGCGATCTCCTACACTAGCCGTACACCTCTGGTGATCGTTGATGGGACACTGAATAATGCACGGTACATCCAAACCGTCATCGAACCCATCGTTCTACCATTCCTAGACCGGCAAGGGAACTTGCTGTTCCAACAGGACAATGCATGTCAGCATGTATCCCGTACCACCCAACGTGCTCTAGAAGGTGTAAGTCAACTACCCTGGCCAGAAAGATCTCCGGATCTATGCCCCAGGGACGGATGAAACGTCGTCTCACGCGGTCTGCACGTCCAGCACGAACGCTGGTCCAACTGAGGCGCCAGCTGGAAATGGCATGGCAAGCCGTTCCACAGGACTACTTCCAGCATCTCTACGATCGTCTCCATGGGAGAATAGCAGCCTGCATTGCTGCGAAAGGTGGATATACACGGTACTAGTGCCGACATTGTGCATGCTCTGTTGTCTGTGTTCATGTGCCTATGGTTCTCTCAGTGCGATCATGTGATGTATCTGACCCCAGGAATGTGTCAATAAAGTTTCCCCTTCCTGGGACAATGAATTCACGGTGTTCTTATTTCAATTTCCAGGAGTGTAGTTTAATTATACGACAATATCTGTTATTTTAAGTTGCGGTGGCGAAACTTATGAAATCTGGAATAAATGTAGAACTATTTCGCCTAGGGTACCGCAAAATAGAATTCGTTTAGCGAATTTGTTGCAGCATATGTTGCAATGATTGTCATTTTGTTATAGTGCATTTTAAGGGTCATTTTACTAAAGTTGTGTATTTCTAAGTGTTTACTTATAAAATGTTTAGTGCCTATTTAAGTACCTATTTTGCCCATTTTTAGTGTCTATAAATCCGCTCCCTGGTCATCAGTTACTCTTCTGAGGACATGTTATATTTTCCAAGTTGTAATTGCGTACCGCCACTGTATTGAGTCAAGAAATCTGCAACCCGTCTACGGTTAAATATCTGTCTTGCGTGACTTTGTGGTTCACTTACTTTCACAGATCATCTGTGGTGACTTGAAAAACGCCCGGGCGAGGTTCGTCATACACACTTGCTCGTCCATTGTTAAAAATTTCACATCTTTTTTACAAATTTCTTTCGCCCCTTACTGTATCCCCATAAACTTTCTTTAGTTCACTGTATAATTATGCAAATTCTATTTCGAAGCCTTCAAAAATTTAATAACAGCTAATGTGGGATCTTGTAAGAAACATTGTTCATTTTTAACAATCACAGAATGCACATAAACAACTTGTTTTGATTAACACTCACACAACATTGAGAAAAACTGTTGAGTAAACCATAACAATCTGCGCACCAAATATGAAATGGCTTTGAAATTGCATTCTCTTTGCACGACCAGGAGGGCAAAACGAATAACCACTTGCCATTTGAAAATAATATTAGAATATTTATATAAATTACTCAGCTAATGGAGCAGCACAATTAGAACTAGGCAGGCATTCTACTAAAATTAAAATCTTGTCAAGGGTAATGAAATATCTATACAGAATCACTAACTTGGAAGATGGCAATACAATTAAAGAATGTTTTCATATTCAAAAGAGAAGTAACTGGGATGGGTCTTGGGCACATAAAATATATGACTTGTTGAAGCAGATAGGTATGGGTTATTCTTGGATAAATGCAGAGTATGGGTATAGAGACTTCTGGAAAGAGGTTAAGCTAAGATTAGAAGATATTGACAGACAAGACATTTTTGCCAATACAAGTGACAAAAGCTCACTAAGATTATATAGAGAAATAAAAACAACCTGGGGGAGGGAAGGATATATAGATATATGTAGTAAGTTAGGGCGAGAAGGTTTTGCTTGGGCGAAAACACGAGTGAGAAACCTGAAAGCTATAGGTCAAGAGAGGGAGCTAGATAAATGTCCATTGTGTGGAGAAGAGAATGCAGACTTCCATTGTATATTAAATTGTAGTCAAACAAAGATATGGAGAGAGCAGGCCTGGCTACGTAAATCGGACAAAAATGTATAGGTCAAGAGAGGGAGCTAGAGAATGCAGATTTCCATTGTATATTAAATTGTAGTCAAACAAAGATATGGAGAGAGCAGGCCTGGCTACGTAAATCGGACAAAAAGGTATAGGTCAAGAGAGGGAGCTAGATAAATGTCCATTGTGTGGAGAATAGAATGCAGATTTCCATTGTATATTAAATTGTAGTCAAACAAAGATATGGAGAGAGCAGGCCTGGCTACGTAAATGGGACAGTTTGGGGGGTGAAGTAGTAATTAGAAAAATGTTGTCAGTAAAAGGAGAAAAGAACAGGAGAAATATAGGGAATTATTTAGGGAAAGTTAAAGAGAGATGGCTAAGAACAATTAAGAGAAAAATGTAGAGTGAGATAGGTGAAATGGCAGAAAGTGTAAAAAGGAACAGAGGGCCTCCATTACACAAAAACCTAGGGTTAGGTGTATGGGGGCTGAATTACTATTCAATGGTGGGCAACATGATAACATGATAGGATTTTCAGGATTTAGGAATATATGGCATATTTCAGTATGGATTTTATAATTGTAATCTTGATTTTGTATTTCCATTTGTTGATGTAAAAGGAAATAAATTACTATTACTATTACTATTACTATATAAATTACAAGGAATATTTCAGAAACGGCTATGTCCACACAAAAATATATGACAAAAAGTCTACCTTATTACATGTTTATGTAATAATATTTTGCCTATATCTTACGGTTTGCCATGTACCGTTACTTGACCAAGTAATAGAACGCAATTCAACAGTGTTCTGTTTTTTTAGTTATGTTGGTTATATTTGGAGATTTAAGTAAGATAGCTTTTGTTTTCTTTTATTCCTTTTTGAGAGCTTTAAAACAGATTCAATAAAGCAAAGCAAATATACATTTTATACTTTCTTTTACGCCTCAGTCAGTTATGCAAAAGTCATCCAGAATGACATTTCTATTAGAAAATTCAAGGTACACATTTCATTGCCATCAAAATGTCTTAAAGATACGGTATTTTAGTCAAAATTGTTGCTGTTTTCGAAAAAAAATCGAAAAATTTTCCATTTAAAGGGCAATCTGTAATTTTTTTCATCATTTTTTATTTTCCTTGTTTCTTATTTATCTTCGCGTCGAAGCCTTGTAACTTGCTAAACCTAAGGCCAAGTTTGATTTAACGACTTTTTTTTTAAATTCACAGACTTAACTTTTTCTTAAAATATATTTTTTATTCGGGGTGTCTCAAAACATGAATTTCTAGTGACATATTGGTACAGAATTTTTTGGTAATATTCAAAATTTTCTCTGCTTACTGTAAGTACATACTAGGGAAAATAAGTGAAAGTGCAATAAAAGGTATTAATTTTCCCAAACAAAAGTGCACAGTTTCTCATAATTTAATATGCTGTTACAGTGGAGCCTGGTTTGTGAAAGGTCGCAGCTGACTAACCTGGCAGAGATGACATTCCTTGCAGGAGTAGCAGTTGGTGGTCTTGTATCTGGCATGGTGTCCGACAGGTACGTTCTCTTACTAGATAACAAATATCTAATTGTTATCACTGTACATGTGTAGTACAGAAGGATCGGGCCATTATTCGGCGAGCGAATTTAGGGTGCCGCTGACATCGACCTTAGATACAAGAGTTCAAACATTATTTACTACTCACCTAATCACCAAGATGCTCAAGGTTTGATTTACGTTAAGGTTTTCTGTACAAACATTGGGGTCAGATACACACATACACACACACATACACACACACGCACACACACACACACACACACACACACACACACACACACACACACACACACACCACACACACACAGTTTTACACTCTCTCCTACTTTCAGAGTCTAGGGAAAATGTGGAGAAATCATGAAACTGCAATTCACTATCTTCTATTAATTAATTTTAAGTGTGACTGAGTAGAAATCAAAAGTTATGTTGCCTTCTTCGACAACGCCATCTGCAAGCTCAAGCCGAATCCATCAAGAGCTCGCTTCGCTCGTGATCTTTGGTGTAACCACCGGTTCCTAATTATTGTAAGATTACATAAAAACACTAACTCTGACCTAACCTAACATAACCTCCCGTAAATATGAAACCTAAGCTTATATAAACACCAAATCATAGCATCGTTTAGGAACACATGATCGCTTCACTGTTTGCTTTGGTGTAATCATGAATTGCTAATATTAATGGAAGGTTATAAAAAACTAACCTAACCTCTCATGAATCAGAAACTCAACTTTATATCGAGTCAATATGAAAAATTCAATGCCATTGCCGGGATTTGAACCACATATATCATGTTTTCCATCCAGTCGCTCTAACCCATTGAGCTACCATTTATGCCGTCCTGACATTAAATTCTCCAATAGACTCGTATATTTCCCAGGTAAACCCTAGGGGCTCTCGCATCCGAGACACATAAAGTATTGTGACTTTGTGGGTTCGTGAAATTAAAAGTCCGATTGCACCACTCAAAAATGTTCTTTATTTCCACCGAATTACAGTTGAACACTTGCCGATTACACAGAATTACGTAATGCACACAATTACAATTCACCAGTTCGTTCGTTATAGTTCCACTTGCACGCTCACGTAAACTCTTCCGATGCACGTACACAGTCTTCTCGTCCGTTCACTAGCTCGTCAAGCACTGGCTTTTCTCCAGCCCGACGCGTTGCTTATATAAGACCAGCTGGCCAATCTAGAAGGTTCCGGATTAGATGAAATATCCCGTAAGTTCGAGAAAATAAGGGGAACGGAAAGAGACGTCACAGTTATGTTTTTCCAGCCACCTCTCGTTACCGCTATAAGACAAATGAGTGGGCGTTGCGAACGCCTACCATCTCCTGCTGCTGCTGCCCGCCGGTTCTATAGGGAGTTCCGACGTTCGGGTGACAGTATATATTATACTTAATATATTAAGTTCATATACTTAAAGCAAGGCTACACAGAAAATTCGCCGAAAATGTTGAAAATCGTGGAATTTTCTTTTTTGGCATTTTTTGTAGCTTAGGGTTTGTAGTAATGGATGGTATGCTATTTTTACCATTTGCACCATTTAAGACCATCACGTGACAATTTAAAGAGTCATTTAAAATTCGTTTAAAGTAACAATCAGTACTTTTAAGTTAATTTTATGATAAACTTTTTTTCTAACACTTTTCAGTATACAAAATGCCTTACACGTCAAAGTTTTCCATTTAACTTGGTGAAACTTACAGGAGAGGTCCACAATAAGTAAATAAAAAACCTCGCATTCCCCTTTTTTGTTAATGCTCATGTTTTGGAAATTATATAGTGTTAAGCAATAAAAAATGTTAACATTTTCAAAAATTTGAGAGCTAACACATGGAAAATATTTTAGAACACTAAAAGAATATTCCAAAAAATAAGAATGTGGCTCTTTTAAAATTTCTCTGTATTAGCCGAAAACAAAAACTCAACTTAAAATATCAAATTTTTTGACGCGTAGAACATTTTTAATTCTTACAATATTTTCTCAAAAATATTCATAGCACTGTTAAGTAGGGCACGATCTTTCACTCGTTTGCGTTTGTTGATTTCTAATATACTGTATAATTATATAAACAAACTAAAACTAACCTAACCTAACCTAAACTACTATGAATCAGAAACCCAATCTTATATAAACATCCAGTGATAGCATCCTTAAGAAACACACGCTCTCTTCACTTGTTTTGGTTTATAACCACTTGTTGCTAACATTATTATAAGATTATATTAAAAAAACAACCTAAACTTCCATGAATTAGAAACCAAAGTGCATCAAAACAACCAATCCTAGCATTGTTAAGGAACACTATTGCTTCGTTCGCATGCTTTAGTGTTAATTAGTGTTTATTATGATTACTTTCGTAGTTATACAATAAAGGAATAAAGTATATGCTGTCTTCTGTGATAAATCTAAACTTAGATGAGAGTGAGAGACTTGAGGCGAGCACAAAATGCAACATGTGACACTTTTAATTTGTTGTAAGAGAGATTAAAGTTCCAAAAAACAGGATAAAATTCCAGAATAGGCATTTCTGGAAATTGTTTTAAAAATTAACTATCTTATTGCAGTAATGTTGTATTTAGTATGACAAACAGTGTAAACAGTAACAGATAATACTGAGTGAACCCACCTAGTGCCATACTACAGTGCGATCCATATAAACCTGGACCATTTCAATATGCCATAATTTCTGGACTATTAATAAGACACTTGTGCAACTTTTGAAGAATATGATACACAATTGGTAGATTACATTACACTATTTACATCTCAGAGAAAATGTTGGAAAGTGTCCTCCACCAGCATCTATGGATCGTTGGTCCCATTTTCTTTGATACGACTGTAGACACTGAAGTTTATATGGGTATCTTCAAGACATTTGTGGAGCAGCTGGATGACATCGAATTGAGAGAAGGTTATTTCCAGCAAGATGGAGCAACGTGTCATACATCTAATGACACCATGGAATTTGTAACCAGTTTCTTTGATAATCGAAGAATCTAAAAGGTCTGTGACCCTCAGATTCCCTGAGCTAACCTCACCGGACATTTTCTTGTGTGGGTATCTAAAATTAGAATGTACAAGAATAGGCCATTGACAATTAATGTTCTCAAGGAATCAATTCCAACCGAAATAAATAACAATGGCGAGGATACTCTCCGTAAAACTTGAGAGAATATGGTGAGACGAGTGCAAACACGTATAGATGCTGGTGGAGGACACTTCCAACAGTTTCTCTGAGATGTAAATAATGTAATGTAATCTCCCAATTGTGTATTATATTCTCCCAAAGTTGTATGTGTGTCCTATTATTGATTCAAAAGTTATGGCCTATTGAAATGGTTCAGATTTATATGGATCGCACTGTATATCAATAGTTCTGAATTAACGAAACACTATACTGCTTGCAGTTTTTAAACACAATGTCGTTTGTAATTTAATTACGTAGCTGTGGTTTGTAAATGCTCCAATGACATACAAAATTGTATATTGCATGAAATTTGTTTAAAGGACTGTTACCGTAAAATATATTATAAATCCCGAAAAACTTGATATTTATGTGCTATAGCTTTAAAAATATTAGTCATTCCTTCAAAATATATTTTTATTTTTATTATATAAATAGCTAAATTTACATAATGAGCTTAAAAACCCAAAATTCAACACTTTTATTAATTTTGAAACGTGTCATTTTAGGATATTATTCTTTCATTTTCAAAATCTTCCACATAATGCAGCTTTCAATCAGTTCGTGTGAAATGTATCACTTAGATTCCAAAATACACAAGCAAATATATCTTTTGTATATTTTTCTCTTTCGAACTGTTTTAGTTAGTTATTTGGTGAATAGTCCTGGCTAAAGAATGGGACCCGGGACCTCTTGAATTGAAGGTTAAAATTTAGAGGCTAGCGTTACATATCAACTTCTCTGTTTACCTTAGGTTTGGACGCAAGAAGACACTGATGGGTTCTCTGGTGCTGCAGATCTGTCTTGCAGTGACCATGGCCTTCTCGCCGTGGTTCGAACTCTACCTCATCCTCCGTTCCTGCCTCGGCTTCATTTCTGTCAGCGTTGTCTTCAGCGGCTTCGTGCTCTGTAAGTAATTTTGTTAAAACTGAATTTTTGGTAATAAAAAGAACATGTAGAGTTTTCTCTTCTTCGTAAAGAAGAGAAACCTAAATATATAATTATACCGTTAAATAATTCTAAAGCAGCCGCAGTAGCATAATTTAATGAAAGAAGTTCAAAATTCAAATTGTGCGGGAGAAGAACTTTCAACATCGCCCACATCCAGAAAGGTTCGAACTCGATGACTTTGAAAACTGTGTCGTGTACAGAACTTTCCTCGAGTTTTACGAAAAGAGAAGAGAAATTCCTACAGTGCGTAGAGTCTGTTTAGTTAAGTTATGTGCACGTCGGCTGCTTCCTTTAACGAGCCCTTGTAATCGTTTTACAACCCCGGCCCTCCTTCTCGCAGTCCGTTCTGCAAGGTTGCCACCTTTCTCGATACGTCATGAGTATCGTACGAGGTTTCGTCTAAATAAATTATCTTATGTCCATTACTGCAAAACTTCCTTAGTTTTGACAAATATATTGCCAAGCTACAATTCTACCGGATTCCACAATAACCCTCATCTTATTCGAAGTGCGGTATTTGAAACCCAGCTCCTTTAGGAGACCGCGCAAAGTGAAGCGCCCATAAGGAAAATCACAAATTTCTTGCAAATGTGCATCCAATTCGTCTAAGGTGGGCGCTCTCCCTTTTGCATAGAATCTATAAATTTCTCGATGAATTAAATCCCATGTGAAATTATCTATTTTAGAGAAACGTTTCCTTTTGTTTTCACACTTGATCAGCGTCTTTGGTATTCCTTTAGTCACAATATTTCTTACTGTATTTCTGTGAATACCCAGAATTTATCATCAGGTGCATTGCATGACCCCTTACCAAGATTATTTGTCAGCACATATTTATATGTGTTCAAAACAAGCGCTTGAATTTGCTTAGAAACAGTTCCCGTTATTACTTTGTTTTTTGAGGCTTTTCCAGTAATATAACTCGGCCCAGTTATTGACACTATTGTCATCACTTTGATTATTTTCACTTGACTGAAAGTTATCTACTACTTCATTTGCATTTACCACTGCATTTCCCTCCCACGGTCTCCACATCGTGACACACAACGAATTCCTGCACGTAATGAAACAGATCAACTAGAAGTTGGAACTTTGGCAACTGAGACTCCACGTGGAGTAGACATGCGACTGTCACTTCGAGAAAATCAGGGTTGCTATTGGTCCTGAACGACAGGGTTCCGTTTCTGAAGTGTGGAGATAGATTTATGACGGTCATTAGTGGGCGATAGAGTGGGATTCCTTTGAGGGGCAAACTGCACTCGCGTTCACTAGACAGACTCAACTTATGAATGTTGTTAAAGAAAAGATCCCTTTTGAAGGTAGAAGAATACATTCATGAGAATACTAAAAGATATGGGATATCGCTTTCACAAGTACAAAATATACGTCGCGTTACCTACGCTGTGCAGATATTTTGATGGTCAAGCTACACTCCCGCCTTCTCTGACCTCTCTACACCAGCGACCTCCCATAACAACCGTGCTTATTCGAAACTGTGCTTTCTACGTTGTTTGTTTTATAAAGTTTATTTCAGTGTTTATGTGTTGTTACATGTCGACGAGGTTAGCAAGTTGATCATTTCACGTTTATTTCAAGTAAAAGCAACCGGCTTTACATAGGTGTAAGCAAGTGACCTTGTTGTGGGATATAGTGGATAACCTTCGACCAGCACAACTGTGGACTTATTGGATTAGTCTTTTATTACCTATAGTATCCTATCATTGGCATTCTCATTACTGAATAATGAAGTTAGTAATATTCATCTGTAATGGGCGCCGGAGTAGTGCAGTGGTTTCGTTCGTGGCTCCCGTGCTAAGGGTCCCAATTTCGATTCCCGGCTCTGGGGTTGGCAATTTTAAGTCGGTCCTATCCACGCCTTCACCTCTGTCTAGCACATGTGAAGTGTCCCCTAAGGCCAACGTGGTTCGGAGTCCACGGTATAAGCTGTAGGTGCTCTCGCCTCACCGTCATCTTCCCTTTTTAAGTCATATCGGACGATGAATAGAATGGTTGAAATGATGCTCAAGTAAGCCCGGGGTGCATAGAGCTTAGAGGGTAAGGGAAAATCCCGGATAAAACCTTATCCAGGTAACTCATCCTGACCGAGATTCGAACTCGGGATCTCTTGAACGTGAGGCAGACACGCTACCATCCACGCTAACGAGGCGGGCATCATCTTCACTGTCACTCTGTCATTGGAAGTAATGGACACCGCCCTCTGGGTGCCTCAACATGAGAAATGGGTCCAGTCATCGCGTGGTGGGGCGATGTTACTCGAAGGCCATGCTTGCCATGCGGGGCGTGTTGGTAACCGTTCAAGAGGTCGTTGTGTGTAGTGTTTAACGCCCGCTTTTACTACATACGGCATCGCAGGCGGTGGCACTGATGATACATGAGATGAAGATGGAGCACCAGATGGTGGGGGAAACCGGAGATCCCGGAGAAAACTCGCCCCAGCGCCGTGTTGTCCACCACAAATCTCACTTTGCGGTCGCCTGGGATCGAACCCGCGCCGCCTTGGTGAGAGCCAAGCGGTCTAACCACTGAGCCACGGCGCGGCTCCCCGTGCTAAGGGTCCTGATTTCATTCCCGGCTTTGGGGTTGGCGATTTTAAGTCGGTCCTATCCACGCCTTCACCTCTATCTAGCACATGAGAAGTGCCCCCTATGGCCAACGTGGTTCAGAGTCCACGGTATAAGCTGTAGGTCCTCTCGCCTCACCGTCATCTTCACTGTCACCCTATCATTGGAGGTAACGGACACCGCCCTCTGGGTGCCTCTACCTGAGAAATGGGTCCGGTCATCACGTGGTGGGGCGAAGTTACCCCGAAGGCCATGGTTGCCATGTGGGAGTGTTGGTAACCAACCAACCATATTCATCTATAAATGAAATTATACTTAAATGACAAAGGAGTCAAGACCATGAATACTGTTTCAAAGAGCGTTTGCTAGGATGAATATTGGATGTACTTGAGCGAGTTCAGTTCTTCTGACAGCCTAGGTGCATTATGACGTCATAACCGCAGCCTGTGAAATACATGCACCACGTGCCAGTGCGTTCAAGGTACCCTAAGTTAACGTTAATTAAATAGAGAGTCTTACTCTCCATTTAACACTCAAAGGCGGAGAATAAAGTGAAGAACTTCGTGCATGTATTTAACTGTAAACTTTATAGGAAGATGGCTTGGTTATGCGGATCTGAAACTTTGCGTAAAGTTCTTCTGCTGGTCTTGTTTATCGTAGTACTCGAGAAGGAAAAATCCTTAAGTAGCAGTTAAGAGGGGGCTATTTGTGTACAATGCATTGCATACTTCTGCAAAATGTTCAATACACACACTATACAGTCAACCTTAGTCGCTAATGTGAACAAACAGTCCGATGGCAGAAGGAAATTTAAAACTATTATACATTAATTCACTTCCGTGATAATCCAAGTCCTTTAACATAAAAATGGTTTTATACTGGTCGCCAAACTAGAGTGTGATTGACAGTAACCACATGGAAGAACGCTCTAAATAAATGGGAGGGGATGAGTACGTCATAACGGTTGTCATGGTAACGATTAGAGGGACCAGTTAGAGCCGAGACGTTTCCATGACAATGTTAGACGCTAAACCTTGGTTGCCGATATTCTAACACGTGCTTAGCATCACTTGCGGGCGGGCGAGTTACGCAAACGATGCAGTAAATACAATACCTAGGTTTTTATTTCTCTTCTGATAACGCTGCATAAACAGAATGCCCTCACAGTTAGAGATCCTGTACTGGCAAGTTACTTTGCATTTTATTTGTTACAATTTGCCTTGGTTTACGTGTGTGTGAGTTCGTGTATCTGTGCGCGTGTTGTGATCATTTGCAATTGTGTTTAATGAATGTTTAATTATGTCTAAATATAGTGACAAGCGAAAACCTGAACGTGCTCGGGAACCAAATAAAACTATATTTGGTAAAGGAATTCCAATTAAAGGACATGCACGGGAAATAATATCCTCTGTGAGAGAATATTTCGAAGAGGAGAAATTGAAAGTGGAGTCTAGTATTCCATTCTCTAAGTGCTTGATAGGACTTCACGTGCTGTAGGTATCAGTAAGGGCATTAAGGTTAAGATTGAGAAAGCAAAGTATTTTGAAGAACAAAGACATTGGTGTATAAATTAGACACTCCCGGAAAAATTATGTAAGTGGCATTTTCCCACTTCAATAAACATCAAAATGTCACAGGTATGCCTCTTTTGTTACGATGGGCTTTACACTGATGTATTCTTGCATGTTCTAGCATTTGAATGTACTATTGTCTTTGTGTACAACATTATAAATAATTAATAATAATAAAATACCAATTGCAGTCGCAACTGAATCACCTTCGCACGCGTAATCCTATCGCACTCTCCACGTGGCAGCAATAAGCGGCAACGTCGCCTCTCTCTCCGTACTAAATGTCAATCACTTTCCAAATTGGCGGCTAGTATAATAACATACAACATTGTTTAACCTATCATCATAACACTCGGGCGATGAAGACAGTAACAATGACGAATTTTCTCTTGACGTAAAATGACAGACAGCTATATGGATGAGCCATTGGCAGTTCCATTGGATTAGAAAAATAGATAATTCATAAACTATAATTATATCATTTAAAACATAAGAATATGCTAATATCCGTCTTTCAGTTTTGATGTTAGTAACTGCATTATTATAAACGTTTGGAAGATTTACTTTGGCTTCCATTGTGTGTAGTGCTAAGGAGATTTGTATGTTCTAGGATAGTGTGTGAGAGAGAGGGGGAAATACGCGAGTCGCCTGATAAGTCCCAGACTTCACTTAGAGATGGCGCCACTTAGCCGTTTTGACGGACAGCATCATATAGTTTAACTCTAGACTAGATTATATCCATAGTTACAGGTCTATTTTTTGAATGACAGCATTTTAAACAAGATAAGTGTAGAGGTTTCACGAAAATGGGCGATTTGGAAAAACGAGCAGTGATTAAATACTTCCATTTGAAAGGAAGAAATCAAGAAGGAAATGGACAGTACATTGAAAGACTCTGTCCCTTCATATACAATAATTAAAAGGTTGGTTGTAGAGTTTAAAATGGGACGTACGAGTACTAGTGATGAGCCTCGCTCTGGACGTCCTGTGGGAGTCACAACTACAGAGATCATTGAAAGACTCTGTCCCTTCATATACAATAATTAAAAGGTTGGTTGTAGATTTTAAAATGGGACGTACGAGTACTAGTGATGAGCCTCGCTCTGGACGTCCTGTGGAAGTCACAACTACAGAGATCACTGAAAGACTCTGTCCCTTCATATACAATGATTAAAAGGTTGGTTGTAGAGTTTAAAATGGGACGTACGAGCACTAGTGATGAGCCTCGCTCTGGACGTCCCGTGTAAGTCACAACTCCAGAGATCATTGAAAGACTCTGTCCCTTCATATACAATAATTAAAAGGTGAGTAGCAGAGTTTAAAATGGGATGTACGAGCGGTAGTGAAGAGCCTCGCTCTGGACGTCCTGGGTAAGTCACAACTACAGAGATCATTGAAAGACTCTGTCCCTTCATATACAATAATTAAAAGGTTGGTTGTAGAGTTTAAAATGGGACGTACGAGCACTAGTGATGAGCCTCGCTCTGGACGTCCTGTGGAAGTCACAACTCCAGAGATCATTGAAAGACTCTGTCCCTTCATATACAATAATTAAAGGGTTGGTTGTAGAGTTTAAAATGGGACGTACGAGCACTTGTGATGAGTCTCGCTCTGGATGTCCTGTGGAAGTCACAACTCCAGAGATCATAGAAAGACTCTGTCCCTTCATATACAATGATTAAAAGGTTGGTTGTAGAGTTTAAAATGGGACGTACGAGCACTAGTGATGAGCCTCGCTCTGGACGTTTTGTGGAAGTCACAACTCCAAAGATCATTGAAAACATTCATCGTTTAGTACTGGAAGACCGCAGATTAAAGTTGTTTGAGATAGCAGAGACTGTAAACGTATCAAACGGATGTGCAGGTAATATTTTAAGTAATGTTTTAGGCTTTTACAAGGTCTGTGCAAGATGGGTGCCACATTTGTTGACACCTGATCAAAAGTTGCAAAGAAAAACTGTTTCTGTTAAGAATTTGGAGCTCTAGCGTAAAAGTTCCAATGGACTTTTGAGATGGCTTATTACCATGGATGAAACTTGGATACAACACTACACTCCAGAAAGTAAATCAGAGTCAAAACAATGGGTTGCGCCAGGTGAAGCAACTCCAAAAAAGGCAAATTCAATTTTATGAGCTAAGAAGTTTATGGCCAGTGTTTTCTGAGATGCACAGGGAATTATTTTCATTGATTACTTGGAAAATAGTAAAAGTATCAGTGAGTACTACACAAGCTTACTACAACGTTTGAGTGATAAGGTGACAAGGAAAAGAACCTCATTTGGCAAAGAAAAATCTTGTTTCTTCACGACAATGCTCCAACCCATCGTTCAGTCATTGCAATGCGAAAAATGTGTGAATTAAAGTTCAAATCGCTTGATCATCAACCCTATTCGTCAGATCTAGCACCTAGTGACTACCACCTGTGCTAAATGATTCACCACCGATATCACAAATGAATTAGCCTTTCTGAAGATTATGTTGAGAACTAAAGAAAAAAAATAGTTTTTTTATTGTGAGACTGGGGACTATCAGCTGATCCTCGTATGTGGGGGTAACGAGGTGACAACGCTGAGCAAGGAAACGCATCTCATTCGCTGCGGTCCAGACTTCTTCCTGTTCGAAAAACATAATACAGTGCTACTTTCCCCTAAACAACTGCATCTGTTTCAAATAATTTGGCTTACTTGCCTGATACGCAGGCCTCACTGAAAGTGAACTTACTAAACTGCTTGTTGTTGCAGGTATGGAGCTGGTTGGTGGAAAATGGCGAACCATCTCTGGAGTATCCTATCTGTTTCCTGTACCACTGAGCTACATATCCATTGCTGGTATAGCATATTTCATCAGAGGCTGGTCACATCTCCAGCTAGCGATCACTCTGCCCTGTGTGCTTCTGTTTGGGCTCTGGTGGTAAGTCTCAACTCTACTGCAGTTCATTTGATGTGTCAGTTTCGACCAAACAAGATACAGCATTGTCAAAAGTAAGCGCACTTGGTGCCGATATTGCTAATTTCAATTGATATTGTTGTCCCATAATTCTTCAACATAATAATCCCGATATAAAACTAATATTCATCATTTATGTACACGATTTTCCAATAAAACAGTTTTCAAGAAACGAAAACCGGTTTGCTTTTGATAAACCTATAAAATACTTTGTTGTAAGTCAACTTAATGATATGATAGTACAGATGTATTATTTTATCTTGACAGTAATCATGCGTGGTAGGGATGAGTAGCAACTGTGGTGGGGATAGTTCACCTATTGCCACAATGCGTCACACGCGTAAGATCACGAGAGGGGAGGGCGCTACATAAAGTGTCTAAAAACAAATTTCATTCTCGAAGCCAGTTGTTGCAGCTCTTATAAACTAAGTTGTAATTCTTACTATGGTAGTAATCTCCACGCTTTTGTTGGATCTTAAATAGTATATAGGCATTTGTAACAAAACCCTGTTCTCCTCCAGCAGGCATGATAAACAACTGTCCGCCTTTCAATATCGCTGCAGAGTCCCTGTAACGTATTTCACTCCAGGCATATGGTCCAGTATGTGCTGTATTTATATAAGTTTCATCCATATAAACTATATAAACGTTATTTCGATATCTCCGAATATTTCGTAAATACTTAAGCCTTTTTGCACGTATGGTACGATGTTCGATTAAAATTTGTCTGTCACGCTTAGTGTCTTTTTTTCTTCAAATAATCCTAGCTTCAAAAGAACTATTCTTAATGTTCAGACACTGCCTTGGAGGTCAGTAGAATTTTTAGCTTCATAAGCACTTTCTTCAGGGTTGGTCTTTGTTTTTCTGTACTTTAAAAATTATTCATATTTTGCCTAACTACTTCTGAATTAAAACATCCAAATTATATTTCGTGCATGTTCTTAATCTTTGTTTACTGGGCACAGAGAAGGACGTTGCTGCACTAGCACCAATGGCCTTTCTTTCCTTAATAACTCTCCTAAACTGCTTTCAGACACAACTGTTGCCTCAGATACCCTTCCCCAGATTTTTATAACTGACCCAGACCATTGTTCCTTTTTTTATAAATCTATGGATATTGGTTATTACTTCTAGTATTTTTAAATGTAGCACTTTATTTCCTAATGTGCTGCTAGGAGGCGTCATTTATAAATGCTCTCTTGGAACCAGGAGACAAGCACATTTTGAAACAAGCTGTAGTGTTACCGAGTAGCTCTGCACGTGTTCACTTGCTCGTAACTGGTACGCAACTGACCTACCATCCCCTCCAGTTGCAACCGTTCTGAGGTGGACTCGTCCAGATATCACTGCGCATCGCTCTGCACTTTTCAAGATAAAAAAATACATCTGTAACTCCTCTCTTTCAACCATACAAGACTGCACAATAACAATACTCTGGCGAAAACAATTAGAAAGAACATTATTCAAAATACCTCGCAGGTTAAGGGCCACACTGGGAGTGTTGGAGTCAGAGAACTGATCAGACGGCAAAGCATTCTGGGGAATCTGACCTGCAATTGTGCTGTTTCTTATTTTCAAATTCATATCTTTAAAAATATAAAAGAAAAACAGTGGAAAAGTAGAATCACTTCTGGTTAGACAGCTTAAATTCACAGCTAAAAATAAATTGAAACTTTCCTTCAGTTTATGACCAGACATCGGATCGCATACACCTTAGCAATCAATCAATGTACGCACACAGGTACTATACAAGGCCAAGCGAGACATCAACACATGTCCGTGTCAACAAGTATACTGATGCGCTGTGTGTGTACGCTCTGGTACGGATACAAAGTATTAATCAATTATTAATAGCCATTGGAACAAATTACTCATTAACTCATATTATACTTCTGCTTTTATATCTTCTATTTCTGGCATTATTCTCACATAATCGTGCTATTTAATAATATTTGAAACTCTTGCAGGGTTCTGCCAGAGTCACCAAGATGGCTGCTCGCTCTGGGCAAGACGGACGAAGTGATGGCCATCTTGCAGGAGGCTGCACGTGTCAATGGACGCACCCTGCCACCCAGCTTGGACAAGACCTTACGACAGGTAAGTGCAGATGGTGATCACAACCCGAAATTTTTTCCACAAAGTTTCAAATCTGCAAAACCGAAGTATCTATCTTAAGTCGACGGATTTATATTTTTAAAGCCGGCTTCCAAGAGGATCTGAACTGAAATCCAGCAATCACGATTAACCGTACTCCTCTAGAATTGCTTCTTCTGCTCTTTCTGCCGCAGCTGTTGTGTTTAGTGTTATTCCCAGATTAGGTGAGGGGATCCGTTGCATTCAGCTGCCGAGGTGCGGGCGCTGCGGACCTCTGACGTTACTAGAGGAACCTCGGGCCGAACTACCGAGCCCCTCCCGTCGGGGAGCTGTTCGGATTGGGTTGGACTCGAGGGGGCAATGTGTTCCCAACACCCACGGGGATTTGGGTACCTCCGGCCACGCTACGGCCACCAGGAGGGGGTAGAGGGTTGCCTAAAAGTCCCGGGTACTAGCCTACAGAGCTAGTAAAAGGTGTGCTAGATCACCAGACGGCCCCGCTGAGGTTTTCGGTAGTCTTCCCTGCGGGGTTGACGTGCGTAAGTGGCGTATCCACTTCCACCCGTCTTGACGTTGTGCTCATCGGGGCGGGGAGCTATTTAGGCTCCAGATATTGCCCTATGGAAAGAGCCCGGGGTCCACGACTAATGGGAGTAGAACTTCTGCACTTAACTGTTATTGCCAGATATTTATAATTTCCTACTTTTTGTAGTGGCTTCTTGTGTAATATTATATTGTCTTTGGGCGTTGACTTCCACCCGTTTCTGAAAGTCATTTGTACTATCTTTTCTTCGTTGATCTGTAGGCTGTTTTCCTCAGCCCAGGACTCCAGTCTGTATACTGCTCTTTGCACATCCTCCATTTCTGCCGCTCGATCACCATGTCGTCCGCGTATGGGATCAGCTCTATAGCGCTTCAATGTAGAAGCGTTCCCATACCAGGCGTGACAGTGTGAACTTCGACAAGCAGAGGGCCTTACTGTTAACCTCATTCTCTGACTTTGTTGCGCATTTGA